>JARIHR010000131.1:0-104018 GCA_029281495.1 Mycena filopes | reverse complement strand
CTCACTCTCGCGTCCGGGGTCCAAGAAGGGAGTGCCAGTCGCTGCCCAGACCAGGCACCTGGCACGGAAAGCGCGAGTGGTGATTTTGGACAGGTCGATGATTGGGTGGAATGCGTCTCTGGCGCCGGCGAAGCGTTGGGGGCATGGAGTGCCAACACCACGAAGGTATCGCTCGACCAGCATATCGAAGGTGAGGGTGATGTCGTTGGTAAGTGTCTGCAATGCGCCAAGGAGGGGCAAGAAGTTGGCTGGAGTAACGACATTGAGGTGGGTCAGGACCGAGTCGGCGGAGGAGATATGGGAGGTTGCGGTGAGGCATAGGAAGGGTTCCGAGCCGCCTTCAAAGTTGCGGATGGCCTGGAAGAAACAAAGAAGAAGTCAATAACAATCGCAGCAGAGGCAGAGAGTGAGCGCACGGCAGGGAGAGTAAAGCCGTTGCCGCACCGCAGCTGGAAGCCGGTGCGGAAGTACTGCAGCTCTTCCTGACTGTATCCAGTTTGCCCGAGGACAGCGCGGAAGAGCATGGTGACAGCGAGGGCCAGGTGTGTGGCAAGGTCGCGAATGCGGAACGCGGACGCCTAACCAATGGAACATGTGAGAAGCGGAAGAGGAAGGAGCCGAAAAGCGTACCGAGACGTTGTGGAAATTGATGAACTGAGAGTCGTAGGCGGCGAGGTTCTGGTCGGCGGGGTCCATCGCAAGCCAGGAAAGAATGAGGGCGCGCAGCTCTGGGTACCACTCGCCGATGAACGCAGGGTGGAGAGAGTGGAAGTTGCAGTTGTGGATGAGGTATTGGAAGACGGCGGGACTGATTGTCGGGGGCAGGTTACCTGCGACGAAGAGAAGACCGCAGATGACGCCAACCGCTTCCAGGCAGCAAGGCGGGGCGCAGGGATCGGGATCGGAGAGTCGCCGGTGAAAGAGCGTGCGGGGGGACCATGAACCCGCCCTCCCCGGGCTCGAGGAACACCGAGCCAGCCTTGACAAAGCGCTCGAAGACGTTGTTTCTGACCTCGTGCTCTACACCATCGCCAAACGCCGTAGCATCCGTGCTGTGTGCGGCTTCAGCTAGCAAGCACAGACGGGAGCAGGACCAACTCACAGTGCGAAGCCGCGGTCCAAGGTGAAAAGGTCAGTGTAATCCCCACGCTCGCCGCAGGCATCAATGAGTGCTTCGAACTCGTCGGTAGCAGCGTCCAAGTCGATCCCGCGAATGCGCATGGGCGCAGGGGTCCTCCCGCGCGTTGGCAGCGACGAAGATGCGGCGAGTGAACGCATCGGGGCCGTAGGTGCCCTGGGACCTAGAGATGAACACGGCGTTCTCGTCCCACATCGTCCGAGGGAGCGCGAAGTCGACTGGAGGAGGTGTGATAGAGCGAGGAGGTGTGAATGGGCGAGTCGCAGGGATAGGCGGAGAAACAGGGGGAGTAGGGGGTGCGGGTGAGGCTTGCAGCGGCTACAGCGCGCCCGGCTCGCAGGGCGATACGCAGTGCTTCTCTTTGCGGTGAAGGCATGGTGTTGCGGCGGGCCCTAGGGTGTCGCTGCAGAGTCGTTAGAGAATGAAGTTTGTCGATGGTGAGCAGTGATTGACTCACCCAGAGTTGCCGTGCAACCTCTTCCTCTTCCTCATCCGACTCGCCACCAGAGGTGCCTTCCGCGTCCGCGCCCATCGAGTCGGCATCTTGAGGGAACAAAGAGTTCAGGCGGGTTGCGATGCAGCCGTGACGCCGACCGTCCGGAAGGATGCCTGTGAGTGTTCTGCCATCACCGCTAAACGAGGGTCAGCGGAGAAGGATGACGAGGCTGCAGATAAACGTACCCAAGCGAATGATAAAGAGGTTTATCGCGGACGGCGGTGCGACCAGCAAAGTGGTTGGGGTTGGAGAGAAGCTCGCCGATGTTCGTCGCCAATGTGTGTGGCTCGATGCGCAGGTGGACACCAAGAGTGTTGTGGGGACGGCCACTGTCCCACAAACCGAGGAGTTGAAGAGTGGTAACAAGTGTGGATGCGGCAACGGAAGCGCGGCGGGCAACGGGGAACTCGTATTGGGCAGGGGGATGATTCCATGTCGGTGACAACCCTACGGAGGAGGTCGTTGACCTTGTGATCGAGGGGAAGGGTGTAGCGATAGGCAAGGTTGTATTCTTCCAGTTTCACGACGAAGTCTGCGTGGAGCGTTTGAAAGACTCGGTATTCACCTTCGACCTCCTGAAAGGGAAGTACATCAGCATCGTGCACGAAGAAGCAAGGATAATATAGCGCACCGGAGGCGGGTAAACAAGGACCAGGATGTTACAATTCGGCGGAGCCCCATCCTCTGCTGGCACCAAAGTCTCGTGGACCGATGGGACGTTCCGGCGGCGGTACGCGGACGGGAGTGCTGGCGAGGGTTGGGCGCGACCGCGTGCACGGCGGACGACCAAGCTGGAGGTCGAGTTGGATGACGGCGTGGATTGTGCGTTGTGCCGGAGGCGCTCATAGTTGGCGCTGTACGTGGCGAGCGCAGTGGAGATGGGCCCAGCCCTCTGGCGGGGGCGGCGCTCGCGGGCTTGGTTTTGATGTCCGAGATTGAGAGTCGAGGATGAGGGTGCGAGTGTAGACATGCCAAGGACAGGCAAGTAAGACGCGGGGGCGATGAGAGCTGGAGGCTGAGGGCGTGCCGTCTGATAGGCCTGGTTCACGGGCGCGGCAGGCACTGAATAAATCGCTAAAGTCAGACTAGGAGGGCCGCTCACAGCGAGAGGACGTACCTTCGCGTGTGTTAAGCTCCTGGAGAATGTCGGGAACTGGCTGAGGTGCAGGTTGCGCTGTGGTTTGACTTGCGGTTGGCTGGGTCGGCTGGGTCGAGGCATTCGGGTTGTTGAAGTGTGGATTGTCGGCGAGAAACTGCTGATACTGTTGGTACTGCTGGAAGGTGATAGACTGGGCGGCCTCTCGTCAACGTAGGAGCTGGCGGGACTGAGCGTACGAAACGTACCATTGCGGTTGAGCGATCTGGTTCACGGGAAAGGGAGGGGGGTTGGCGATTGATTTGGACAAGGTGAAAAGGAAAGTTGTCCTGCTCCGGCAGGTCTCCCTGTGGTTCATGCCCTTGCCGCTGCAGGACGTGGCTGGACCATGGTCCAACAGCTCCCGCGTCAAACCACGGTCCACCTCTCCACTGACGAGCTTGAAGTGGGAAGTGTGAGATGAGAGTTCCGCATTCGGAAGTGCCGTGTTTGATGCATCAACCAAGGACCCTCGGCATCCGAACCACAAGTTCAAAACCAAAGTTCAGACTACCGTTGCAAATGTGCGCTCAAAAAAGTGCGATTATTCCGCGAAGAATAATGCCATAGCCGTTTCTCGAAAGTCGATAACGAACACCTCGGATGATTCGCCGGGGTTTGCGGGAGGGATGCGGACAGTCATGAACCCGCCACCCCCGATGCCCGAGCTGTATTGCACATGATACAGCCAAGGCCGGCGTCGATAGGAAAGCGACTAACGAAAACATATTGACAGTCCCCGTGCAAAAGGTTGCCGCTATCGCTGCATCGACAGCATTGCCTTTGAGGCAGGCTTAGAAATGACCAGACGCGTTCCATAGAGAGTCGTACCACCAGCCTTGAGGATTTCAACCCCAATTTTCGAACACAGCAGATTTTCGCTTGCAACCGCGCCGTTATGGGCCTGCGACGTCAATACTGACCTGCCGGGTGTCAGCGAATGTTCGACAGACCTGTATGAGATATGCTGGGTTCCCGCCGATTCCAAACCGTGTCGGGGCTGAGTAAGACGTCGAACAGTGGTAGAACAGGCCCAGAAGCAAACAAGAAGCTAAAACTTTGAGCTTGAGAGGCCATAGGGAGTTGCGTGGTGGTGGAATGTGCACAGGGAGGAGGGTATATTTCGCACCCATTGACGTGCTTTCGCCAAAGGATTGCGGTGCGGATAAGCAGCGGCCGGCAACTTAAATAAAACGGCGATCACTTCCCTAATCACGCTTCGACCATCACCGCCATGTCGCGCCGGGCGCGTCTGTTCTCAGAGTTCCTCGAGGAATCGGTGTTGGTCTTGCCACCGCTCCTACTGTCGTGTCGAGTGTCAACCAAGGTGCTTTCCCTTTTTTTTTTCTTCTCTCAGTCTCCATCTGTACCAATCCGAGTCATTGAAAGATGTATTCACCACCAAGAGACGCAACACCGGACTGAACTCTCGCTTCGACCGCATGGTCGAAACGATGAACGTTACCCACCGTTCACCGAAATCCGCACGCCATCGCGCTCGCTCAACCTCCTCTACCTCCGGTAGTAGCGTCCCAAGAACTCCGATTGACGCCTACGACGAGTACCACCGCGAAGGAAGGCTGGGCTCAGAATTTGCCGTTATCAAGATGGGCAAACCCTCGGGACCGAGCAATGAGAAACTTCAAGTCGAAACAAACCTTCCCTTGGGATCGGGACTCTTCTTCTGATACCCCAGAGGTGTGTTCCGCCTCCGCCGTTTCATTCCATTTGTTAACCATGGCAAAGGCACCTCCGCCACCGGTTCCATTACCCGCGTGGCTCGAAAACTACTTTCTCCACTCTAACCAAGAAACACCCACTACGTCTGCTCTTACCGCGACGAACAAATACTGAACCGTCCCCTTCCTCTCCCAAAGCCGTCCAGGATGCGGAAGACGATCGCTTCTCATTTTGTGCTCCCGCTGACCCCATCGACATATCGCCTCCTGCTGAACCGCTTACACAATCGACACAAACCTCTCCCCGACTCACTGAACCTGCTTTTATTTACCATCCTGCTTCACTTCCTGACGCGCCATTTGGTGCCATTCCTCCCTTCTCCACCCCAGGCCCCGCCAGCTCGGTTATTTCAGATTCACTATCCTTTGCGCCTCTGCGAGAGCCTACATTCACCGAGTGCATTCCTTCTATTCCCCAAATACAACACCCAACACCGGTCTACCCCTTTGCTTCTTCATTCACACCTGCTGCCCCATCCGCAAATGGCAACACTCGCCCGTCGGTCCCGATACCCCAGGTACACGGCCCTGAAACGAGCTACACCGACCATCCTCCTTCATTGATGGCTTCACTGCATTCAAATCTGACATATTCTCCCGAGAGGTCATACTCGCCTGAAGATTTCTATCCTAATCCTCACCTCGCGGACGACCCTTCAACAAACGACAGCGCATACATGGACATTTATTCGACCCCTGGCCCTGGATATCGTACAGTGCCCCCCGTTTATTTCGATTCGCCCACCGAAGACCCATCAGCCTCTGATCCAATGAAACCCGTTTACGAAGTCGACTCCCTCGACTTTCGATGGGAGCCGTTCATTCACAAGGCCGGCAGCGGCAAAGTTCACGTACCTGCTCCCCTCGTCGACCGCGATTCTGCCATTGTATCGGACTACTATTACGAGACTCGAGTCGAGCCTGACGGCGAGGACGATAAAGCTGGGCAACTGTATGCGAGTATCAATATGGGACCCACCGCAGAACGAGACGCTTCGCCCGGACCATTCTCGTTTGCACCTCCTGCCGATGATTTGCCTGCTACTTCCGAATGAACAACCGCGAAAACAGCGAGGACGGTACAGCCGCGACGCCAGAGCGCCCTCAGTTCTTTGCTCCGGTTCCCGGTATCTTCATTTCGCCGTTGCGCGGAGATGAAATGCCCAAGACCCCGCTAAAAAAATCGGAAGCAGCTCAGGTAAGCGACTTGATCCTTGATTTTCACCGTCGTGACTATTCGATCTTGTAGGACGGCGGCCATGCACTTTCACAGACTTCCAACGACTCGATTGAAGATTGGGACGACGCTACTGACTAGGACGATAATACTATATTCTACAATTCTACTTTGTTCAAGAAAGCAATTACGAAAGCAAGGGTATATCAATGCCAAGATGATTATAGTTTTCAAGACATCACCATCCAACGTCCCCGCCGGTGAAAGGTTCCACTGTGACGCCAGAGCTGCCGACAGCTTTTCGAAGAACGTGTCGTTCTAAATCATAGACTTCGTACGAGACGGCGGCCAGTTTCATGGCCTGGATGTGATGTGGCCGTGAATTCGCGGCGATCGCATGCTTACGACTTTGCCAGATGCAAGTCGCGAGGTTCATGCCCGTTTGTTGGTTCGGTATCCCGTACCAATACAGGAGAAGCTAAACCGTTTGTCAGTTCCTATTCCGAAATGAGAGACGCGCAGGGTACACACCCCTCCGTTGTGCACGGCCTCTTCGTGTGCCTTCTTGTCGGCCTCGTACAAGGCTAGTGGCGGTCAGTAAGACAAGGGTCGATTTTAACAGAAATGATATACGCACAGTCACCGTTGCTCCCAGCCTTGCGCTTGCTGCGGAAGACGACGCAATACCACTCTCGCTCTTCATTCTCGGGAAGTCTCAGTTGGTCCCAATTAAAGGCCTCGTCGTATGGCGTGTCTAGGACGGGTTATAAAGTATTCGAGCGTGAGTCATGAAATGACTAACTGGCATAATCTGCGCTGTAGGGTTTGAAGTGGTGCAGCGCCTTGTGCAAGGAGAGCGAAGCAGGGTCTATGTCCGGGAGTCGCGTTTGTGTTACGAGGGGTGGGTTCTTGGGTGGAATTGGGGAAGAAGCGAAGCTCGCTGGGAGGGAGGAAAGCAGCGGGGGCAGATATAAGACCGGGGCCGATTTTTTGGCGTCGAAGATAGGGACATTGTGTGGGTCCCGCTCGGGTTCAGACTCTGAAGCGAGCTTTGGGGAGTATTCGGAGAGGTGAGGCGGGTGGGCAAAGGTGAGAGACATTGGGGATGGGCAATAGAGAAGACATTTTCGCGTATATATACACCGTCGAGCCAGTGGCGAGCAATTGCGCGATTCGGGTGTATAATGGTCGCGTCAATTTAAATTAGCAATTTACGTGTCGCGCTGTGATGGCTTGTTGTTGATCCCCGACCTTCACATCCGAAACCCCGATGGCCACAAAGAAGGCGGCCGAGTCGACGCTCTACCATCTCAGCCCGAGAGGCTTTTGGAAGAAATTCCGTGGGTCTCGTCCTCTCGTTCATCTCCTCCTTGCCTTCAACCCCTCGACACAGGCGACGTGACGGTGGTCAACCCCGAAATATCCACCGGTCTCCCCCTTCCTGCCATCCACCGCTTTCCTCCTCCTGGCTCGAGACCAGAAAAATACTCCACCCCAGCGACCAAGGGTATGCTCCTCCACCCTTCGCCGCCATTCCGTTCACCTCCAAGTTCGCAGCGTCCGACCCGGCCCAGAATCCCTACTGGAAGCGCGATGTCCGGCGAGCATACCCGCAGTTATCGGTTGTAACCCAATCGGAGCTCTCTGCGTTGCTTATTGAGCATTCCAAACCTCAGGCGTATGTTGCACCATGACCTATCAGACATCTATGCTTGCTCAGCGCTACCATTAGTGTCGCTGCGCCAACCGAGGACAACAAGGAGGTGGTCGCCCCTCAACCAGTTGACCTGTCTGTCGCCGTTTCTTCCATCGCTGCGACCCGTAAATTCTATACCACGGCGAACCTGCCTCCCACTCTCCCAGTTTCCCGCAAACCATGGGTTCCTCAGCTCGCGCCAGACGCACCGCACGACCCGCACGGTTATTTCCCTATGTTGCTGTACAAGTAGATGTATGGCGGACCGAGGAATATATAATTTAGTTCAATGAGTGACTTTCGGTGCCGGTCACAAACAGCTCCCAACATGTCTTCAACTCGTCCTCCACCTTCTGTCGCGGGCTCGTCCACACAAGCCCTCGCAGACGCATTTGCCAGCGATGATCGGTGCGTCTTGCCCCCGCGCGTCATCACCTTGCACCTGAGCGCCGTTGCAGAATATACCTCGAAAAGACATCCAATACTTGGCGCTATGAGGAAGAAGATGGAACCGAGATGGAATATGACGCGGCGAAGGGTGTTTGGGTTCCTCTGGTCCGTGCACCACCTCTTCTTTGTTCACAGAACTTTCAACCAGCAGCCAGGTCGACGAAGATCTCGTCAAGCGCCAACAAGCCGCTTATTCCATTGCGGGAGTGGACGAAGAGGTAAATCGCGTCAATTTCGATGGTATTTTCGTGTCTCTGACCTCGCACAAGACACCCGCGGCACCCGTTCTTGCCCGGGAGAGCAAAAAACGCAAGGAACCCGAAGATTACACCTCCGCCACACCAATATCTGAGGCGGGTCCGTCCATCAAGCGCGGACGCACCGACAAGAAAGAGAAGCCCCCTGGCGAACGCAAATCGAAAAACACCGCCGTCTACGTAACCGGCCTTCCCTTGGACACTGAGGCGGACGAGCTCGTCGAGCGGTTCTCGAAATGCGGGGTGGTGGAAGAAGATGACCAGGGGGAGCCCAAAGTGAAGATGTACGCCAAGGAAGACGGCACGTTCAGCGGCGAGGCCCTCGTGGTGTACTTCAAGGAAGACTCTGTCCTTTTGGCCTTGAATATCCTCGATGATGCAGAGTTGCGCTTCGGCGACCCTTCAACAGTCATGCGAGTGGCCAGGGCCGATTTCGCACACAAAAGTGCCGGTGCGGGGGGCGGGAATGCCGACCACAAGCCCCGTAAAACCATGGATAAGAAGAAGGCGTCGAGGAGGATCGGGAAAATGCAAAAGTGAGCTCTCTGAAATTAATCAATCAATCCTGACCATGAAATAAATATCCAGGAAACTGCTGGAATGGGACGACGAAGACGGGTTTGGACCACAAATGCAACCCGAAGATGCCGTCAACGTTGCGAATAAGAACAGTCGAGTCGTAGTGCTAAAGCACATGTTCACTCTGCGGCGGTTGGACGAAGACGCTTCTCTGCTCCTCGACCTCAAGGAAGACGTGCGAGAAGAGTGCGCATCGCTGGGAGAAGTCACGAACGTGGTTTTGTACGATGTGAGTTGGGTCGACTGCTGTCGAATGTGTTGCTTATCCTGGCGCTCCCTTTTAGAAGGAGCCCGAAGGCGTGATGACGGTCAAGTTTCGAGATCCTATCAGCGCTCAAGCTTGCGTGGTGGTGCGTGTTCTCTTCCTTGAAAGACGCTATGACCGAATTGTTATCAGAAAATGAACGGGAGATTTTTTGACGGCTTGCGGGTCGAAGCTTCGCTGTATAGCGGGAAGCAGAGATTCAAGCGCAGCGGAACGGGTGAGGAGATAGAAGGTGACAACGATGAAGCGGAGAAGAAACGGCTGGACTCCTTTGCGCAGTGGTTACTCACGGAAGGGGACTAGGTGACTCGCGCAAGTTCGCGTGTTGCTATCTGCTCTGTCGTACAAAGATTCTACGGTGCTTCACCAACATGTACACAATGGTTTCTTGGTTACGTTCTCAAGGCGCTAAAAAAACGTTCATCCAAAGCCCCATCCTGAAGGAACGAACTCACCTCAACAATCACGGTACGCTTAGCAGCGCCCTCTCCTGAATGTATCCACTCCGCGCCAGGCATCGCCTGGCTGGCAAACCGTTGATGGTGGCCTTCAACCTGGGATAAAGATTTGGACAGCATAGCGACATCTTCTTCTTCCACGTCGGAGCTGGTGGCTGAGGGAACTTCGAGTACTGATGCCAAGGGAGGGCTCGATGGTGGAGAGAAGGGTGAAGTGGCCACAGCTGAGGCGATGGGAATCTGGATTGGGTTCGACGAAGATTCCCCTACATCCACCTCCTCGTCGTCGAATTCCTCCACTCCAAGTCTGTGCAAACTGGCCTCGACCGCATCCAGACGTTCCAGGTGTTCCAACACGTCAATGCCCTTCGTTCCTGGATGAACCCGCTTGAACTTGGCAGCGAACGGAACGGGGCGAGGAACACCAGACGAATCCGTGGACGTCCGGTGCATCGGCGGGGGAAATTTGCTCCCAGAGCTTTGACTTTGGCTACGTGTCCGTCGTGGAAGAGGAACGCTACTTATCGATAACCTTGGCGATTGTTCGACTTGTTCATCGAGATCCTCTTCTGCAATTTCAACTTCGTCATCCCAAACCAAGACTTTACTTCTTCTCGTCAGTTCAAGCGGCCCTAGATTAGACTATGAAGGCGTGGAAAAAACCTCGACTCGCGGAATTACCTTCGTCCTGAGATTGTGTCAGCAGGGCTGGGAAAAAAACAAGGGGACTAACGTTATGGTGGAGGGATTGTACAATATTCCAAGCTTGCCCTGGTGCCTTTAAGCGAACTGATTCAAGGCGGGGAGATGAGACAAACCTTTCATAACCGCCAGTTGTCGCTGAGAGGGAGTCAGGCGACAGATATGTGGAGTGCGGAGCGGTACTTACAGCGAACATCTGCGGGTGCTGTGGATATAGTCGGAGACTGTTCATGTCGAGCACGAAGCAATGCACTTACGAAACCGGGGTCCACGCTGAAGAGCTTCAGTAGTTCAAACGTAGTCTCCTCCCACCACTCCTTCGAGGTCAGAAGTGGAAGGAAGTGGTTTCGAGTCCTCGATACATTAAGCCCGAAGTCGATGGAATTGGACAAGCGAAACATACCTTTCGCTAAATGGTGGACCAATGACATTGACAGGAAGATACACTAGGTGTCTTGAGTGAGGATGAAAGAGAAGAGTCTGAGACGTACACCACCCTAAGTGAGAGTTAGCTTTTCAACGCGAATGTGAATGAGGCGCACTAACCGTACGTGTATTGTCTCCAACCTTGCGGGTGCTCGTGGGGAAATGAGAGAGAGTTGTCTATGGCAGCGATATGTATATGCGGCTTTCGAGTATAATTTTCCGAAATACTGCCCGTCGAGGCGGAAGGACCAAATGAGGTTGAGGGTGAAAAGTGAATTTGGGGTGAGCCGTCAGGTCTCCGAAGTTCACTCATCGAGGGCATTTGGGGTCGGGCAAGACGCGATGGTGCAACATCTACCAGTGACTTTTCGTGGTCACCGTCGCAGTATTTGATCATATAGTTGTCCGCGCCTGGATGTCCCACAGTCAGTATGTTGATCGAATTCCAGATCGTTTACATCACCTCTGTCGGTGTTGAGCATGAGATAATCTAATTGGTTGCGTTCAGTTTCACCAAGTTTCTTGCTGAATTGACTAACCGAGTATGACAAGCCTGTTATGAAATAAATGAGAATCAACAAGGTGAATGAATAGACATCCTCACTTTTCCAGCTCTTCCCTAAAACTTTGCTGAAGAACTTGCGTCCAGTAAAAGGGCCTCGAATCAGCCTCTGAGGCGTCAAACAGAGCGTGGTCATCCTCGTAATCTGCCTCGTCATAAACATCGTCGTCCGCTTCACCGGTCCTTCCGCACACAATTTTGAATGCACTAAGAAACCGCTTCGAGACTCCTCCTTGTCGGTGAGTCGAGTCCGAAAATGTATCTGCGATGGCTCTTCCTGGCCATGGATATTTCCGGAGAAATTCCGAGGCGTCTAGCAAGTCATTGACAAGTGAATATGGGCGCATCTGAGGGTAATTACCCTGGAAACCAGTCATAAAGAGTTGCATGCTCGCTATCTTTTCCGGCAGGGGCTTGCCCTTCTTGGCCGCATTCCGATCGAGCCAGTCGTAGAAGAAAGCCTGGCGGCTGTAATGAGTATTGCTGGTTTCGAGGTATTGATTAGTTGACTCACGGGGCTGGACAAGGATACGATTTGTGTGGCGGGGACAATGTTGAGCTGCAGGCGTGTGTCCAAGAGTGACGCGGCCGCTGAGATAGAGATTAAGAACTTTAAATCCGGGGCTGGATCTCAACAGACCTTCGCTGTCGGAAACATTGAGAGTGAGAGGGGAGTGATGAAAATGAAAATTTAGGACCTTATGTATGATACATTCGGGATCAAACAGGCTCGACCAAAGGGAATGAGCCATCGCATCTTTCGATGAAGCCATTTCGTCGTCTAAATCAAAAGACTGTTCAAAGTCAACCATGTATGAATGCGGGGAGCACACCTTCGGATTAAGCTGGCCGTAGGGTTCCTCACTAGTGGTGCTCAATCATCCAGTTCAGTTTACTTTGATAATAAAGATATTCACTCTGGCGCGGAGCTTTATGAAAAGGGGAATTGAACTGAGTCAATGAGCGCACTTACTGGCAGGCTTGAAGACGGCTACAGTGTGCACACGACCGAGTTCGTCCGTCGCTCTGGCGAAATACGAGCCGGAAGAACCCTTTGCAATCATTTTTGGTTGAATTCCGCGATCGATCGCAGCTGCACAAACTGAGCATATAATACACATCCTCGAGGGCGCACTTACTTCGAACGCTTTCCACCAGTTTGTCGAATTCAGCTTGTGTCATGGGAGGATTATGGTCAAGAGTTTTGACGGGGTTTAAGTCGGCTGGTTGCGCCCCAGCAGCAACGGGTTCAAAAACACTGCGCCATATGATCTGCTTCTTCGGGCCACTCTTGGTCTTCTTCTGAGAAAACTTAGAGGCAATTGCGCGCGTCCACTGCTTGAATGCCGTGTCCAGGCTGGAGAGATCAACAGATCCCATTCGCGGACGGCGCGAGCGACCACGAGGAGGCGGAGCACTGGAGCTAGCAGGCTCGTCATCCGCGTCTGCGGAGAGCGGCAAATAGCCTGAGCGGTCAGGCATTCGTGGCCCGTGGGGGGAGAAAGTGCACAGTGACGGAGTACAGTTGAAAGTGAATTTCGGGGTGGCCTGCCCTAGTCTAGAGTTTCCAGCAGTGAACGTGAGCCCTAGTCTCTCGCAGACAGACGCTGCAACGGAACTCGAGGCTGGATGTGCACAGCGCGCGCTTGTTTGCGGCGAGGACTTACGCAACGTTTCGGCAGACGCCGGCTGTCACCGGAAACAAGACACAACACCCTTTGCTGTCGCACTCCGAACACTATTATTGAAAGCGCATTGGACTTGGTTGGACTCCGTACTGCTCGCCCGCACAATACACCGCCTTTTTCAGCGCCTCCGAATTCGGAGGCGGCCGTGCCCTTCGGAATCATTTACCATGGCTGCGAGCTCGGCCTCTGGGCGGGCTTGACTAAATGGCCTCGGTTTCTTGCAGTTCAGACAGGGCAAGACTACATCATGTGGGGTTTCCGAGCAATTCATTGCTGCGTGTCAGGATCACCTTCGACGCGGGGCCATTCGGAAAATGAGCTTTCCCCTTCCAGATTATCGGAATTCCCTCCTATATATAAATGGAGTCCTCATATGCGCGTCCTAAACCACCCAGCATGCCCATCAAAGCTCTACTATCTCTATCTGCCAACTTCAAGGGCCCTCTCCGTTCTCATTTGCCACGAGCGCACTTGGTTGCACCGAAAATTCCAGCAGGTAACCGAAGATATGGAACCTCAGCAGACCATACCTACAGCGCCAACCAATCCCACGGCTCTCCTACTGTGTTCTCTTTCTTCGAGCGGAATACCTCGACCTGGTAAGGCCCACCCTGACTGCAAACAGGCGTTTGAGCTAATTAAACCCCAGGCAACATATTGTTTCTGATCCAGTCACCCGGGATGCGGCTCTGATTGATACTGTTCTCGACTATGACCCCTTCTCTGGCGCCATTACCACCACCACCGCAGACAAGCTCGTGGATTTCATTCGGGAACATGGCCTGAACATCAAATATGTTTTGTGATTAAACTGTGACGCAAATATTCGCAGACTCATCGTCTATGCAGGGAGACTCATGCCCACGCCGACCATCTCACCGCTGCTCAATATCATCGGATGAAATTCGGTGTACCTGTTGGAATCGGCAAGAGGTGATTCAACTCGTGAAATCTCAATTCCATCCTTCGTTGATCAAGAACGCACCAGGATATCCACTGTCCAAAAAACATTTGCGTCAGTGTACGGATTCAGCCCTTCCGCATTTCACCGCGCATTCGACCTCTTGTTCGACGATGATGAGGAGTTTAAGATTGGGAACCTTGCCTGCCAAGTAATACACCTTCCCGGCCATACCCCCGACCATGTTGGATACGTAATTGGCGAGTCAGTCTTCACCGGAGACTCGATATTTCAGCCCGACGTCGGGTCAGCTCGCAGCGATTTTCCCGGTGGGGATGCCAAAACTCTATATTCGGTATGAAGGCACTTGAGTCCCTCGCACATTCACACTGAATGCATCTTCTCAAGTCCATGCGACGCCTGCTGGATTTACCGGACTCCTTCCGATTGTTTGTAGGCCACGACTACCCAACTGGCCGACAAAAGCTTTGCATTAGCACTGTCGGTGAACAACGCCAATCGAACAGACATATCAAAGAGGGAGTGTCTGAAGCGGAATTCACCTCTTTTCGGACCGCCAGGGACTCTGTCCTTGGTCCTCCCAGACTCCTTCATCAGTCTCTCCAAACGAATATCAGAGGCGGCAGACTGCCCGCAGACGGCTGCTTCAAGATCCCCTTCTCCGCCTCTGTAGCACTTTAACATAGATATATTTGACTACCTATTGTACACTCTACGCAACCAGAGGCGGCTCCCCACTCAGCCTGAGCTCAGAAGCGTTGTGACTGTTATTTGGTGTGACTCCTCTGAAGTACTTGAGGCGGGTTATTCAGGACGTCGTTGTCCTCAGACTCCCGCCCACCCTCAGGCCGTAAACACAATGGGCGTCCTCGGTGTTTTCTCTGGCTCGGCGTCCAAGAGTGTTTCCGCCGCCGCAGAGTTGAAGACGCCCCCTGATTCCGCCGCGGCTAGCCCACCCCCCGCGTCGACTACGCTCCCGTCGGAGTCGGAGCAACATACCTCGGCGCCATCTGAGGTGGTTGACGCGTCGCAGTCGAAAGACACTCCCCCCAAACCGTCAGTCACTCGGCGGTTGACCTTTCGATCCCTTGCTCCGCAAAGCAAGCACAAGCCCATTTTATCCGAGGCTCAGGTGCACGAGAAACAGAAGAAAGCTAGCGCTGCGAACTCTTTCCGCTGGTCGAAACCATTGTCTTCCAATTCCGACAAGCGAGCGAAAGAGTCTGCGCTGATTCTGCGTACGCTCATCGTCGGCCCGTCTTCCAATGACTATGCGACTCCGAAGCTCACGAAGGCTGTTGCGAAGCCTCAGCTGGGAAAGGTCAAATCCCAGGTCCGTGTCATTTCAATGAAATGTGCAAGTAAAAACCTACTCAATGCTGGTACAGCTCATGCAGCCAAACTCTGCGAACAGAGTCATTGCGCAACTCCGTGCTTTGCCGGTGTTGGACGATGCAGCAGGAAAGGTCGTCCTTCCGAGCGCGCCGATCCACGCCGTCTGCCTTGCTCTTCCGGATGCTGAGGAGCACGAACTTCATTTTGTTCAATTAACTCCCGACGCCAACATCAACTCCAGTAAATTCGTGCCCAACGTCGCGTCGGCGTCCTTGGATAGGCTCACCCGTACCTTCAGTGAGATGCATATTGTCGATTTGATAACCGCCCCAGACCTGGGTCTTGGCCAGCGGGGAGATGGGAAGGGACTTCTCGCTGGAGCTGTCCCAACGGCTGAGACAATCATTACCGGTATCGAGCAGATAACTCCTCAGCTGATGGCGCTTGGTTATGCCACTGGCCGAGCAGTCCTCCCGGACCACAAAGGTCAGACTCTGCCCTCGAGTTGAAAAATCAAACTGAGTATACATATCGCAGGTGTTCATCCTCCAACTGACCGCATCTCTGTTCTCACCTGTGCGCAAACTTGTCCATCTTTCGTCTCTAATATATGAATTTCCTTCAGACTGGTGGGGACTCGAGGTCGTTCTTCCGCCTCCAACGTTGGAATATCTCAGCGTTTGTCTTTGCATTTTGCCCCGGTACTCCGCATCCTAAATCATTTCACAGAACACACAGTCAATTGCCGGAACAGTAAGGAGTGAACCACAAGGTTGAGAATCTTGACGAATTGGAAACCTAGGTCGTCAATTTCTTGACCGCTCTATCTATGATCAACAACGGTGTAAGCTGCGGTTTACCACGGGTCACTTGAGTCTATTAATTCTGGATTCAGGTTCGAGAAATACTTCCCTTCGTCCGATATATCTCCCAGTTCATCGATTTTGAGTTCAACGCTATCAAGAGGCAGGACCAAGGGCAAGGCGTAGTTTGTGCGGCTACATGGTGTGTGCTGTCCTCTCTCTACTCTGCCCCTCTCTGATGAAACGATCAGGATTATGCCAGCGGCGCTGGTAAAGCACTTTCTTCCTGTTCAGTTGCCGCGGGCTTAAATGAATCTGAAGGTTCCGCGTCCTTGGGACTTCCCTCCTCCTGAACCAGGTGCTGCCTCGGCCCAAGAAGACGCGATAGCCGGCAACGACGGAGGCGAATTAAGCTCTTCAAATCCACAGCCTTCGATACCCAATGCGGCGGTGTCTGTCCCGCTGCCGCCCCCTACCGATACCCCTGCGATCTCCCCCAAGTTGCCTCTATCTGACACTCCGGCCAACGGGACTGCCTCTCCGCCCCTCTTCCTTGCCAATAACCACACCGTGATTTCGCCTGGGGCCTTGACATGATAATTTATCTCTACGAACCTTTCTTTGTTTTCACAGTCTGGTAACGATACCCGTACGACTGTCTGCATGCATTTATACAACAGGATATTCATTCGTTTAATAAGGTCCGCGCCAGACATTGTTGGTACAGTAATCGGGTACAGTTCTACTGCGTCGTAACGGTACCGTCCGGTTCTGCAAAAGGTTTCAGTGTTGAGTACGGATGCCAAAAATCACGAACCGATGAAGTCGATGGGTGAGTCTCCGTCGGCTTGCAACGATTTGAAACTGTTGAGTGTTTTCTCGCTCAATGTCGCAGAGAAACCCTGAGATTCGGTTAGACGGCATGTACACATTGAACCTGTCAAGGCTCGCCTTCATAACGGTGTCATAGACATGGCCTATCTCTCCGTCTGACAGAATTAAGATGAGAGTACAGGCCATGGGTGACGACCTACCCTCTGACTTGACCGTGTCCATGAACTCGGCAATCTGCTCCTTCGTAGCAGTAGATTTGAATACAACGATGAATTCTTTTCTGTCAAGTCAGGGAGGAATACTGCAGCTGGAGGCGTAGCGTACTTCCGGACATTATGGGTGGAGGAAAGAGCCGACGTCACTCGGATGTATCGATTTGCCTTTTATAGCGACTCGGAGTCCGGGACCGAGAACTTGAAGGACTCACTGCATGTTGCGAAACAGTCTTGTTCTCTTAACCATGCCTGCGACCCGCTCATCCACTCGTTCGATATCCACCAGCCCCATGAAGCGCAAGCTTGAGTCTCCTCCGCCGCCTGTGAACGCGCCCAAGAAGCTAAAACCCACCGCAACTGCAACTGCAACTTCACCTGAAGAATTCGTCGATGCTGTCCTCACCTTCTCTTTTGAAGGCAAGCATGTTGGAATATAGACCTACTCGGACCACTGAAAGCAACAGATGCTAAACAACACTTGATCAACGCTGACCATCGGTTTGCGGATGTGTTCGTTCGGCTCCAGTGTCGGCCGTACCAGCTTTTGGAACAAGTTCATCCTTTCCGGTATCCTTTTTTGCCAAACCCCCATGACCTAGCTCATCTTTACTCCATTCAGCGCCCTGGCTTCGTCCAGTGAGGAACAATCTTGCCTTTTTGTCACTATGCTCATATTTCCAGTTCTCGGCCAGCAGATATCTGTAATGGCAGCAAAGTCAATCAGGCATCGGTTTATCCGCCTATACGACGAATCGATACCTGAAAAGCACTCGGATTATGCGTTCGCCAACATCGTCTCGTGTTGGTCGTAAATCTTAACCTGTCTCTCAAGGTTAAGCGATTCGGCGGGTTTCTTCCCGACCCCACAGCAAGTGGCCGAAACGGACATTGCTACTCTCAGAACCGCCGGTTTGAGTGCGAGGAAGGTCACCATTTTCATTTTCTACGAGTGATCAAGTGTTCAAAGTTCAAAATCAAGGCAGAATACAGTCCGCTCTTTTAGATTTCTTTCCTGGAAACGTTCACTAAAGCTTCAGCCTTCCAGTCAAGGATCTCGCCGCCAGATTCGCCGACGGTTGTCGTATTTCCGATTTCGACTGCTAAATGCTCACCCATATCATTAGGTCGTCTCTCAACAACTAAATTAATCGAGAGCGATGATGACGAACTGGCTGAGATGCTCCTCGAAGTTCGGGGTATCGGACGAGTGAGAGACTTTTCCCTCCATCTCGCACGCGGAGGTTCACACACGCACAGTGGACTGGTACAGGCAACTCTTTTGAATTTGAGTCATTGACAAGGACGGTTAATAGTGGATATGTTTGCCATATTCTCGCTTCGTCGACCTGACATTCTTCCCGTTGGTGAGCCACATGTTTCCTTCTTCCGCGCGAGCTCATCGTGGGACAGGTGACCTGGGCGTTCAACGCGGTCTCGTTCGGTGGATCCTGTCGCAGCATGCACCAGCTTATTCGTTCACGCCCTCCCCATCCAAGGATAAGGCTGCCTCGCCGACGAAAAAAAAGGGAAAGAAAGCCAAGGCGGATGACGACGACGCCCTGCCTGTATTTGGGCAATCGTCTGACGCGACTGACGAGAATCCTCAGACTCCCCCGCCGGATGGGAGTGCAATGATTCCTTTGCCTCCCACATTCACACCCTCTATCAAAAGGACACTCGCCAAGGCTGCTCAAGATGGCGGCTTGCAGCCTCTTCCCGAAGGTCTGACAGTCGCTGAGCTCAAGAGTCGTTTAGATGGAAAGAAGAAAGTCAAGTGAGTCGTCGTAGTGAGGAGAGCAGGAGGTTGGCCGCTTACCGTCGTCACCAGGGGCGCATTCCTTTCCCCGACGCACATGGAGCAGCTCACTGCCTCCTGGCGGCCGTATCGCAGTCTTGGGGTGTATTATATGTGGGCCCTTGCGGATGCCGAGTTGTTGTAGTTTTTTTTTGTCAATTATTCGGCTGCACTGCACTGTGTGATGGTCAAATAGACATGTGATGTGACAGCGCGCGCGCCCTTTTGTCTTCCGCGCTCTCCTTCAAGCCGACGTTATTGTCGTGCATGCCCTTGTAATTCTTGTCTGCCGCTTGGGCCAAGTCTCTCTTGTCTTTCCTCGAGAACTTTAGCTTTAAATACCTACCCCACCATGCGCTCTCCAAGCACCCGCCGCTCAAACCTGCAGCCACTCATGATCCCCGACCTCGCATACTCGCCTCGACACGCATACCCCTCCCCGGAAAGCGATACCATCCAGACCCCCTACTTTGACAGCGACGCCCACCACTTCATCCCCCAACCCGAACTTTCGCTGGATTCCCCCTCTTCGTACACAAGAAAGCAACCTCGCGACCCTTCTACATCGCCCTCTCCTCCTCAGCGATTCTTTCCTCGCTCGCCGAGAATCGAACTATCGCGCGACACACCGCCCGCGTCCCCCTCTTCAGGCTTCCATTCTCCCCACGAGCACAATGTGTTTTCACCCGCATTCTCTTCGGGTTATAACAGCGAGCCTCACCCCGACAAGTCCACCCGCTCTCATGGGCCCCCTCGCGCTTCTTCTGACCAGCATTATCCGGCAGAGTCGTCGAACAAGCCCTTCCTCAACCTGAAGGCCTCGGCTCATTCTCCACGCTTTCCTCCGGACCACAAACTGAACCCGTACTTTGTCCATGCATACAACCTAGAGGATGAGCTTGGCTCTGGTGGATATGGCTTTGTCATGACCGCCATCCATCGCCTCACAGGCACCGAAGTCGCCGTCAAGTTCATATTGAAAGAGAAAATCCCAGACCACGCTTGGATAGAAGACAAGGTGAGTCCCGCGAAGCTCGCTGGCTATGAGGTACTTACCATAACCAGGTCTTCTGCAGATTGCCGACCGAGATCGTTTTGCTCCGCGCAATAGACCACGCCAATGTCGTCAAATGCTTAAATGTATATGAAGGTACTTCCTAGTGCTACGCCTCAACTCCTTACTCACGTCCTTTCCTCTATTAAGACTCCTTTTACTACTACTTGGTATGTTTTTTCTATCGCTACGCTTCGACTCATTTACTCAGGCCATTGCGACTTCCAGGTTCAAGAGCTGCATGGCTCCCCATGGCACAAAGCGAATAGGAACCATTCGCCGCCGCCCGTTTCCGTATCTAGCTTGCCTTCCTTGTCCCCTTCAGTGTCCGCCGACTCCATAACGCTCTCCGAACCCGCCACCCCGCCGACATCGTCGGCCTTTTATCCTCGCCAGCAGGTTCCCCGTAGTGCCGGGGAGATACAGCCTAAACACCGACCGCAGGCTCCGCGCCCCTCACTCCCCCTCCCCGACGCGCGTCCAGCATACTCGCGTCGTCCTTCGCATGATCTCTTTGAATGCATCGAACAAACGGAGCACAAGCGGTTTTCAGAAGACCAGTGAGCCCCAGCAATTCCTCCGGCATTATTACCATCTTGTCGTAGAACTCATGTTCGGCGTGCAGGGCGCGCTATGTGTTTAGACAGGTTGTTGAGGCGGTCTATTACTTGGACTCTCACGGCGTTACGCACCGCGACATCAAGGACGAAAACCTTGTCATCGACAACCAGCTCAAGGTAAGATCGGTGACATGTGTTAATGGAATCCCATTGAACTCGCATTTCTAGGTTAAGCTTATTGACTTTGGAAGTGCCGTGCTGGAGAATCCGAATCAGTCTCGACCCTACCACACGCTTTTCTTTGGCACGACCGCATATGCGTCCTCTGAGATCCTCCTGAAGAAACCGTATCAAGCCCCACCAGCAGAAGTGTGGACAATCGGCGTCCTGCTGAGCTTCCTGCTGACCGGGTCATCGCCGTTCCCGACCGTGAAGGACGCCATCGCAGGAAATATGCTACTGGATTGTCCCCAGCAGCTGTCGCGGTCGTCGCTGACCCTGATGAGCATGTGTTTGGACCCAGATCCCAAGACGCGGGCGACCATCGGCGAGGTTAGAGCGCATTCGTGGTTAAAACCGCGGTAGGGAGCTGGTATTGACACAGACATTTATATTTTTTCACTGTACGATAGACTCGTCACCCTGCACTGTATTCTACCCTCATCGTTTTGTTGCACTTGTAGTAGATTTTGTATTACCATTAATTAGAGGAACCAATCAGATTGGTCGCTTAACGGGTATCACGTAAGCACATTTCAGCTCTTAACCAACGCTTTTATGTTCAGGACAGGTCGGTCTGCCCTCGACGCCTCTTGCAGCTTCTGAGACGGTTTATATAGTTGCCAGAAAGGTCGCGCTCCGAGCGCCTGGAGCGCTACCTGGTGGGTTCAGCCCGATGTGCCCATTCTGCCGCTCAAAAGCTTTAAACTACCGACAGCCCAGCGTTCTTTCCATGCCTCTGCAGTCACTCTGCAAGATAAACCGCCAATTCCAACCCACAGCTTTTCTCCCGCCGAACCGATAACGACATTGGCGCAGCGAGGCTCGAATCAACTCAGTCTGGAGACGCCGCAGAATAAAGCAGGTGCGCGCGGCTACTAATCTCGGACAGGAAAAACTGGTGCTCAACCTGTCTCGTCGTGCAGAGTATGTATTGTCCACACTTGACAAGGTCGCAAATTGGGCAAGACAGGGCTCGATGTGGCCCATGACGTTTGGTATGGCACTGTACTCCTGAATTGGCGCGGCTTCTGACGCTAGCGCGGTGCAGGACTTGCCTGCTGTGCGGTGGAGATGATGCACATGGCGGCGGCACGGTACGACCAGGATCGTCTAGGGGTTGTGTTCCGTGCGAGTCCACGCCAGAGCGACATCATGATTGTCGCGGGGACGCTGACGAACAAGATGGGGCCTGCGTTGCGGAAGGTGTACGACCAGATGCCAGAACCACGTACGGCTATGAGCGCAT
The DNA here is from genome assembly GCA_029281495.1 of Mycena filopes. Taxonomy (NCBI): domain Eukaryota; kingdom Fungi; phylum Basidiomycota; class Agaricomycetes; order Agaricales; family Mycenaceae; genus Mycena; species Mycena filopes. The sequence continues at coordinate 82,264 of JARIHR010000131.1, read as the reverse complement.
TCTCCACGGGCGGATATGCTAACCGCGGCGCATCTAGGCTGGGTCATCTCGATGGGCTCGTGTGCGAACGGCGGGGGCTACTATCACTACTCTTATTCGGTTGTGCGCGGCTGTGACCGTCAGTGTTTTTTTCTACCTGTCTAATGTGCGGGATGTGCTGACGGGGGTGCAGGGATTGTGCCTGTGGACATATATGTTCCTGGCTGCCCGCCAACGGCCGAGGCGCTGCTATACGGAATGCTGCAGCTGCAGCGCAAGATGCGGCGAAGCCGGAAGACTGTGCTCTGGTATGGAGCGGTGCTTTGGTTCTCTTCTCTGCTGACGAGCATAACAGGTATCGCAAGTAGATACAAGGGTGTAGGGCGGGAATATAATTTGCTTCTGTAGTTTGAGGCTTTTTTGTTACCTCGTTACATCAGTCACTGTCAGTGAATTACCTTGACCGCATATTGCACCGTCGTCGATGGCGGCCACGCTGCTCCCCGTGCGCGACCCCGGGCCCAGCGCCGCACCCGCTGCCTTCCACCGCGCCCTCCTCGACCACCAGTTCCCCGACTCCCGATACCCCTCCCCGCGCTCAGCGTCCATGTCCGTTCCTGACCAAAGGAGGAGCTACTCTCCCCACCACGCAGCCACTGCTCCCCCAGATGGCCAGTCGCTCAAGTCGACCCAGTCCCAGGATCCACCCAGGAGCACCGTGTCCTATGCCCTGCCCCCGGGAGCGGCCGCTCGCAGAGTCGTCGAGCGCTACAGCCTCGAAGACTCTCCCAGTGCCCCGTCGCGCGCATCCGCCGAGACACGCCCTACAGCCCTCGAGTCCACCCCGGATCCCGCAAAAGGCTCAACTGTCCGCCAATCGCCGTCCCAAGAACTCCCCGCCTCACTCCTCCCGTCTGCACCCCGTCATCCCGCCCTCCCAGCACTTGGCGTCGGCTCTAGCTCAGGCAAACCCAACTTTACGCCCCCAATCATGCCGCTTTCCGCTTCCCCCGGCTACAACCCTCCTGTGTCGCCCAATCCCCGCGCCTTCGCCCAGCAGCCAACTTACATTACACCGCCTTCTGCCCCAAATCCCGTCGTTCTTTCCAGTCCCCCGCAGGAAGAGGTGTGCGTCGAGTGCGCGATGCGCGACCAGGACATGATCGACGTGGACGTCACCACGCCCGGCGTTTGGGAACGCGAAAGCGACGTCATGTTCGAGGACCTGCTGCGCCGTGAACTCGAGGACGAGGCCAGCGGCGTCGTTCCCGAGGACGCTTCTCGGCCTCGCGCACGGGGCGGTCTTTTGACGGAACAGAACCTCAAAGTGTGGCTGAGTGTGGTGTGTTCTATTTTATTCATTCAAATTAATCTTCATCGCTCATCGCTTCCGCAAGAACCCGCGAGAACCCGCCGCGCGCCAGCAGACGTTGAATACTTATCTAAAATCGCAACGCACGCTGCTCGAAGCCGAAGCCCTTGCCCGCGCGCGCGCGATGCAGGAGGCCAAGCAGCTTGACAACCGCATGCGCGATACCTACTCACAACTCAGACGCTCTGCTTACGACACGGGCAATACCGCTACCCCCACCGACGACAATGGCGGTGTCCGCATCAAACCCCCGCTCTCCCCAGCCTCCCCCAATCAGCCTATCCGTTCTCATTCCCGCGAGGTCACGTTGCTGGAGAATGGGATGATCGTAGAGCATGTCGATGTCCGAAAAGAGGAGAAGGAGGCTCGCGAGCGCAGACGCAAGGAGGAGAAACGCGCACGCAAGTCGTCTCGAAGCTCAGTCATCGACGTCAATTCCATCATCTCTGCGCAAAGCTACAATCCCAACACGGACAGCGGTGTGGGCTTGAAGCCATATTCGCGATACTCGCAGGCCAGCTCGGCGCGGCCTACCAGTGTCTTGACCGCGCCGCTCGACAGATCCGAGGGCGGAGCGCTTCCTCGCGCATACTCGCAAGCCTCGTTTTCCGACATACACAGTCTGGGTTCTGCATCTCCGAGGCGCACTCGCTTCTTTGGCATGAAAAACCTGAGCGCAGGTTGGAGAAGCCAGGACAGCTTGGCGCAATCTGGGATTTCCGGAAGTATGATGGATATGCAGTAAGCCACCGTGCCAATGGAACGAAAAGAAGTGCGCTAATTTTCTCATTCTAGTGTTGCCCTCCAGAACGAGGCATACGGCCAACGAGTAACGTCCCCAATCGACCTCGGTACTGCGCGGCGAAGCCAGCTATGGCCTACCATGGAACAAGACCCTCAAGGCGCTCCACCTGCGCAAGAAAAGACCAAGAAGAAGAAGAAGGGCCTTGCCAAAATCTGGGGCATCGTCACTGGTTCCTCAAAGCAGCAGGGCGCCGGCAGTAGAGAGCCGTCGCAATCCTACGAAAGGACGGAGGATGACACTCCTCTCGCACCACCTCCTCCGTTGTCATATCTAGTGAACCGTGGCAGGGCCAGCGATGGTGGCCGTCATGCGTCAACACCCTCCTTACCTTCCTCTTCTCCAAGACTGGGCTTGTCCATGTCACCTCCGACTGCTCCATCCAGCATCTTACCCTCGCCAGCTTCCTCGCGCGGACCCGATATAGAGATCGTCGAGCACAGAAAATCCAACGAGGACTACCCATCTGACGACACGATCGGAAAAAGTCAAACCGTCGGGACACGGAATGTGCACCCCGTCACGTCAGAGCCGGACATGCGGCGCGCATCTCAGAGTCCGCCTCCACAAATGCCCGGACTGCCAAATGGCGCCGCTCGGCCTCCTCGACCGGACTCGGTGATGTCTTTCCGAGACAAATCGCTTCCGCCTCTTCCCATGGAAGCACTGGGCCGCCCGCCTGATGCACGCCCACGTACCGTCATGTCGTTCAGCCCCCGACCCCCACCTGGTTCGGGACCGGCGCACGACTTTGTCCCTCCGCAGGCGCCATTCAGGACCGCGGAAGTGCGGCGGCAGTCGTTCGGCGGACTCTCGTCGCGACCGGCAGTGGGATCCCAAACGGTGCCGGTTACGCAGCCCGTCGAATTTGACCCACGGCGGCCATTTGGGCCGCGCTATGACGAGTACGGGCTCTCACGGCGCTCCCTCGGGCGGCTGGACAACGTGCAGGAGCATCCGGCGGTGCGGAGCGGGCCCGCGCCTTCTACGATGAAGCGCCGCAGCCGGTTCGGGCTGTCGGCGCTGCTGGGGAAAAAGTCGTCGTCGCAAAACAAGCCCGAGGTGGTGATGCAAGAGGGGGCGCAGCACTTCCCCACGATGCGCAGGTCTGGGTCGGATGGGCCGGACGAGGTGCCCAACGGGTATGCGACGACGTCGACGTCGCGGCACAGCGCGTTCAGCATGGGCGGGCCGCGGATGTCGGTGACGTCGCGCAAGGCGCTTGAGGACCTTGTCGCACAGGACGCTGACTTTGTGGCATACCGATATCCGTCAAACGACCAGCATCTTGATATCCTCCGGTAGCGCACAACAACGGAATATTGTACATACACTTTTTTACAGTCCATCCATCCATCCTCTCTCTCACTCTTTTGTGGAAGGCTTTTTTTCGTTTTTTTACGAGTCTACGTCTTTTTGCTCTCCAACTGCATTTTACCAGCTACTCTCCTTATACTGAATTTACTTTCTGTAATTTGAATGAATCCGAGTCTTTTCCGAACCGAAGTTACCCCGCCGCGTGGGTGCCCCGCATCAAATGGGTATTTGGTGCCTGAGATAATTGAATGACGTGAGACCTCGCTGATCTCCCGCTCACACCCAGGCTCACACTTTTCTATGGTACGGCCATCCCGGGGACGCGTTCTTTTTTCTTGTGGCTGAGATGTCGCGGTGCAGGCTCCACGCGGTCTGTCGGCGGAGGAAAAACGCGTCAAGTTGCTTGGTGCGTGCGCGCGTATTTCCTTCTTCCTTTTTCCGTGTAGTTGCTCAGATGACCTGCAGAGATCTTTCATGAGAGTGTGAGTCGTTGCTGGCGCGTATGTACGGGCGTGGGCGCTGATGCAGGAACCACCAGAAAGACTTTTATCAGGTCCGTGCGCGCGCATACATGCATACTGCGACCTGACGCGACGCGACGCAGCTCAAGGAGCTCGAGAAGGTACGTAGACGCGTCGCTGCTGGATGCATGAGATGCACCTATCAACGCGTCTAGCTGGGTCCCAAACTCAAGGGCATCGTGTCGCAGTCGGTGAAGGAGGTGTTGCAGTCGCTCGTCGACGATGGGCTCGTGCAGGGAGACAAAATCGGGTCGTCTAATTGTACGTTGTCCGGGATGGTAATACGATACATGGCTCAAGGCTAACAACACCACGACAGTCTTTTGGAGCTTTCCGTCGCAGCGGGGAACGATTGTATGCCTTTTCGATTTGAATTTCCGCGCAAGGGCTGAGGGGAAACAGATGCAAAATCGGCTGAAGCAGGTCAAGGAGGCGCTGGAGGCGCAAAAGGCGCAGCAGGGGGAGCTTCGTGGGCAGATTGAGCGCGAGGAGGCAGCGCGAGTAGGGGAGGATCGTGTGGACAAGTTGGAGACGCTTGCGCAGCTGAAGAAGACGCACGTGAGATTGCTGGAGGAACTGGGGGCCTATGGGCTTTCTGACCCAGCGAGGGTGGAGGAGACTCGGAGAGGAGTGACACTCGCGAGAGAGGCGACGATTCGTTGGACGGGTGTGTGGTTTCCGTTTTCTCACACTTGAGTGGAAAGTAACATCGAGTGGGAAGACAACTACAGCATGCTCTTGTCGCATTTTACGCGGCAGCATGGGGTGGATGCGAAGGAGATCCGGGGGCATTTGGGAGTGGACGACGAGTATGAGGATATCTGCTAGCGCTTCTTGAACCGTTCTCGGCATGTAGCTAGCAGTAGTGCCTGAGCATGGGAGATCATATTTGAATGGGAACAGCGGGAAGGTGTGTTCTTCGCTGTCACAAGGGAACTGAAAACAGGGACATACAATTCAACCCCGCCCGACATGTCTTCCCCATCCTCACCCTCAAATACCTCAGAGACGGCCAACAAGCGCCGACGAACTGGCGACCCTGACCCGCAGAACAACTCGCACATTCCCAAGCGCGGAGCCAGGTGAGTGTGCTGGCTGCTGAGGGGACTGGCGCTAATGATAGCAGAGCGTGTACAGCTTGTCGCAAAGGTGAGGGAGTTGGCTGGTATGATTCTGGAGTGTTACTGAGTTGAACTTGAAGGCAAGAACCGGTGCGAGGGAGAGGTACGGCTAGCGTCCCGTATCCGCGCCGCCCCCGCTCACTGGCCCGCGCGGCCCGGCAGTCTCCTTGTCGCCGTTGTCAGCTCAGCGGCACCCTCTGTGTATTCGAGAAACCAGAGAAAAAGTCAAATGCACCAGCAATGCAAGGCCCAGGCGTAGAGTCAGTAATTCCCCCAGATCACACCAGCACCCACCCAGCTCATCGCACACAGACGCCTCTCCCGCCTCGAGGGGCAGTACCTGGTATGTGTACCCAGTACATTGTATCTAATCTGACACCGCCCAGGTTATGCAATCCCAGATGATTGGCATGCAGTCGTCCCTCGACCGCATCCTCAACGCAGTCCAGACAAACGGCCATCAAGGCCCGTACCCGCCGCGCGACGGCCCGGAGTACCAGTCTGCACCGACAAGACCGTTTCCCCCCCTCCCCGGATTCGCGCCCCCGCCCCACAAATACGCAACCTACGGAATCGTACCCAGCACCGCGCCCTCTTCCGACGACGAGTCTGAGGACACCCTCCCGCGTTCCACCCTCAACGCCCCCATCGAAGCTTTACAAGGTCTCGCAAACGCAGCCGCAGAGGCCGCAGCCGTCCCCTCCACCTCCACCCCGAGGTATACTTGCTTGCTGACCTCTTGTCCCCATCTGACCCCGCGCAGAGTCAAGAAGCGCAAGCGCGCAGAGCCCATCCCCCGCAACGCGTTCCCCCATGTAGTAGAAAAGGTAGCACCCCTCGTTCGCCCTTGGTCCCGAACTAACATCCCCTAGGGACTGGTCGCAGACTCGGAGGCCAGAGAGCTGTACAATATGTGATTCGCACGCACCACGGCCTCCCCATGTCGTCCATAGCTAACCAACCCGTCCTTTTTTCAGTTTCTTCGCCGGATGCCATTTATTTATCCCGCTCTTTGACCCGGTATATGACACTTATGAGAGCGTGATGGAGCGCACACCCTGGACCTTTGACGCCATTTTGGCCGTCGCCGGGAAAATCAGGAGCGGCAATGGGCCACTCAGTCCTACGTTCTACAAGTGTCTTGAGGAGGCGCAGGGTATCGCCCGCTCGTCCCTCTTCGGTCCTGTTGTCCGTAAAGAAGCCGTGCAAGGTGCTCACCACCAGCCCTGCAGCGTCCCGGCGCGTGTGTTGACATTCCTTTCAGGTATGCTCTTGCTGGCCGCCTGGAGCACCAATGGATGGTTGCCCAGCGGTCATGCCATGCGCATGGCCCTCGACCTTGGCCTTCACCGTGCCCTCGAAAAGTTGGCCGACGATAACGGAAAGCAGCGCACGGAAGAGGAAGAGCGAGACCTCGGTACGGTCCCTTCCATCTTGCTTGGCTACCCGTCAGCTGATCCTGCGAATTCTAGTCGTATCGGCGCGCATCTGGCTTTGCTTGTATTGGTTCGACCATCAGTGCGTATCTATCGCGTTATCTCTTAAATGCCGTTGACGTTGCCCAGAATGAGTCTCGGGACGGGCCGGCCGATCGTGTTGCGCGACGAAAATTCAATTCGCCACTGTCGAATCCTCCTTGGCCACCCCATGGGATCGCCGACGGATGTAAGACTTATCGCGCAAGTAGAGCTGATTGCTCAAAAGAGTAAGCATTTGTTTGCCATCATTATCTCGGCTAACGTTATTCGCAGCCCAAATTTACGAGACGCTCGCGCCTCTCAATGGGCAGGTCAACCACAACACGCTTGCCTTTATCCGCCGCGCAAATGTCGCGCTGGACAAGTGGTGGACCGACTGCGACGAGCTGCACCGTGCGTATTTATTTCGTGTGTAAGCGTTGCTTCTCACTCTGAAGCTAGGTCAAACTGGTATGGACGAAAATTCGCTCCTCCGAAAAATTCTCGCCGGCGAGCTGCACTATGCAAAACTCTGGCTCGTCTGCGTCGCTCTCCGCGGGGTCGCTTGGGACAAAATGCCGTTTGAGCAGAGAGAGCTGGCGTTCCAGGCCAAGGACGCCGCTTTCAATTGTTTATCCATATTCTTGAACTCTTCAGAGTACCGGTGGGTATTTTCCTGCGCGGCGACACGCCTCCGCTCACCTCTATTCATCCAGCGCCGCCCTGCGTTATGCAGTGCACGACAGCCTCGTTACTGCCGCCTTTTCTGGCCTCTTCCTCTTGAAAATGGCGAGCTTGTTCCCTGCCGAGTTGGACCTCGGCGCCATCTCCGGGCAGGTCGAGCAGCTTGCTCAGCTGCTGAGCGACGTCGCGGCCGAACGGTGGGTGTCCAACCTAAAGCTACCGCCCGCAGATCGTTGATACTCTTCTTCAGGTATGCGCTCACTCTTCGCATCATGCTCGCCAACTTGCGCCGCAAAGTCGGGCTGAACAGCGGGATCAACACCCCCGTGCCCACGATGCCGCCGCCGCCTCTTCTCGCCGACGGGCGCCTGATCGTGTCGCCGACTTTTGTCGACCCGACGATGCCCCCGCCGTTCACGATGGAAGAGCTCGGGTTCAATTGGCCCAGCGACCGCGGCATCTTCAGTCCGTCCGCGATTCCGGTTTGGTTGCAGGAGCAGGTCCGTTGCGCTTGACTTTTTGTGCTTGGTTTAACATGCTCACCTCACCCACCGTACGCAGAGCCTTACCGACCTTGGGCTCCCCGTGAATGGCTCGGACGGTATTTTCCTCCAAATGACCGGCGCCAATGGATTCACGGCGGACAACGGCTACGTTGGCTATTAAGTGCCCGGTCAAGGCGTTTTGCGCCAGATGTAAAAAAAAATCCTGTATGTACTCGTGACCCGATTTCTTCCTTGTCGCCGCTCGTTCGCTGTCGTTATTTTTGTGTGATACCATGTCATTTGGATCCAGAACGAAGGAAAAAATACATTGATCCATGGCTCAAACATGAGAAATCTATCTACTCCTCTTCGTCGCTCTCCTCTTCCTGCTCTTGCAAAAACTGGAGGGCCATCAGCGTAAAGAAGGAAAAGCGCGAGACGAGAGGTACGCACCTTGACGAGAGCCTCGGTGCTCTTCAAGAAATGCTGCCTGCCCTGCGGCTTGGAGCCCTTCTGGTGCCAGTATATGATGGCTTGGTCGGAAATACAGTCCTTATTATACAGAACCTTGAGAATTTGGGGGAACGCCTTGATGATGCGCGTGTCTTCATAACAATACACTTGGACGACATTGATGAGGGCGACTTCGGTCTTTGCGCCGTTACAGAATGGTTGCAAAATGGGGGTATATTTCTGAATGGATGGCGGTTAGTTGACATGGGTGGGGGAGGGAGGGAGGAAAGGACGCACGCCGACTTCGCGCAGGGCGAGGCCCTCGATCTGGTCGGGGCGAGCGCTCCAGTCTACCGAGGCCATCAGGCCCTGCCAGATGCACTGCACGAGCTCGGATTCGGGTATGGGGGACTCGTCCTGGCGGGCCTTGATATGGACCACAATCTGGTTGCAAGATGGTTCAGTCAAGGGAGAAGATAAAAAAGGTGGGCAGCACGACGGACCTGCTCAGGCGGTTCCTCGCGCTCGCAGAGCTCCTGGAGGTCCCTGACGATGCCCTCCTTGACGACTGCATACTGCTTCTTGGCCCACCACTCGGCCACGGGGGCGAGGCCCTCTTTTTTGAAGTGGTCCTCGAGCTCCTTGCTGGTGCGCTTGTTCGGCGGGAAGAAGGCGAGCAGGTCTTTGATGCCGCCGCGCTTGAGCGTCCCGGCAAGGTGGTCCATTGACTGGTCGCCGAGGTATGCGCGGAAGACGTGCGTGATGACGGAGACGGACACGTCTAGATGGCGGGCCGTTAGCGAGAGGAGTTATAGGGACGCAGACGACGACGCACAGTCCTTGACCAAGTGGTCCTTGGTCAGACTCTGGAGACATCCGGCATTGGCGAGACCCTGTGAGATAAGGAGGCCCGTCGCAAGGGCGAGCTTGTCTTTCTGTTCGGGGGACCAGCGGTGGATGTATTGGAGCAGTCCCGGGAGGGCAGATTCCTCGAGGGGCTTTTGAAGATATTTGTATCTAGTTCACGTTGAGAAATCTTGGGCGATAGAGTGAGGGTAGCAGGCACATACCTCCTGATGAGCTTGTTGAGGACCTCGATATACTTTTTCAGGTCCTCCACCTCTGCCGCCTTGGCGTTGAATATGGTGAACGGCGAGACGGGTGCGCCGTCATCGATGTAGCTGCCGCCTGGCTGGATGAGACCGCCGACGAGGAGGATCTCGAAGAGGGCATCTGCGTATTTGAGGAATTCGAGGGTAGATCCTGCCTGGACAAGCTTTGTTGCAAACGAGTCAAAGTCGCCTTCTGGGACGGTTTCGAGGTGCTTGTAGAGCTGATCTCTAAAGACTTGGACAGTGTGAGTTGACGAGGACGGGGGCTGGAAAACGGCATACTCGTGGGCTCGTGCTTTGCGTGAGCCTTGACGGCCCCTTTGCGTGCTTTAATCCGGACGCCTGTGAGGGATGGCTTTGAGGCCGCTGACTGCTGAGACATGCACTGGCGGGTCAAAGTAGGAGAGAGAAGGAGAAGCGGTCAACGGCGGTGCAGGGCCAGATCAGAATACAAAGTTCACAGCTACACCCTCAACCGACAGCAAATGCAATATTATCCTGGCCAGCGTTGAGGCTGTATATGTCGCAGCAATAATACAACAGCATCCTCGGGTATTATGTCTGCGCTTGGACGCGCGCTTTGCCCTGGCCACATGATTTGGTCGCCCAATTGTGCTTTGACCTGAACCACAACACCCTTCACACTGCCCCATGGCCAAAGCCCAGGACCCTGCGTACGCTTATAAGCAGCACCTGCCCTTGTCCAATTCCCTCATCCCCCGCACAGATCTTCCACCCCAACACACAATATGCCCTTCTCCGACTCTCCCAATGCCCGCTCAAAATCCATCACAACCGCAGAACTCGACACGTTCGGGGTATGTTCACTCCCAGCCCACTCAATCTCCTTCCTAACCCCCCCTCCAAGGTCCTCAACCGCCATGCAGCAAAAAACTCGGCCTACCAGGTCGGCGTTTCCGAAGACAAGGGTGCGCGGAGGACAATGGAGGACGCCCACTCGTTCGTCGTCGACTTTGCCGGCGTCCGTGGCCAGGGCTTCTTCGCCGTGTTCGACGGCCACGCAGGCAAGCACGCTGCTGAGTGGTGCGGCGCCCATTTCCACCAAGTACGTCATTCTACTCCTGTCCGCCGCCTGCGTCCTCGGTGCTCACCGCTCCATAGTACCTGCTGTCATGTATGAAACGCGGCCATCCGCTCCCCATCCCCGACATCCTCAATCAAACATTCCATGACGTCGACGAGAGTCTGTCCCGTATGTGCGAGGAATCAGCCGGCAAGATCCACTCCGGATGCACCGCAGTAACCGCTTTCCTCCGCATCGAGGATGCAGACGGCCAGCAGTCTTTCCTCCCCGCTTCACAGGACAGCGACGATCACGCCAGCCTCAGCAGCAGCGAGAGCACTGGCACCCCGTCCGGCGATGAGGGAACCCCCAAGAAGAAGAAGGCTCGCCGCTCACTCACCGGTAACCGCATCCGGAACGCGTTCAAGAGCCTCTCCAGTCCCAGCTCCAGCTCCCCCAAAGGCTCCCCTAAACCCACACCCCGCTCTGGGTCCCCAGCCCCTAGCAAATCTACCGCTGAAGGCGCGACCATCGTCATCCCGCCCACTGCCGCAAGACGCGTGTTGTACAGCGCCAACGCAGGAGACGCACGAGGTGTACTGTGCCGCGCAGGCAAGGCAATCCGCCTGACCTATGACCACAAAGGATCGGACAAGCAGGAGGCCAAGCGGATAACGGACGCAGGCGGGTTCGTCATGAGTGGACGCGTCAACGGCGTGCTAGCTGTGACCCGGAGTCTGGGCGACTCGTCGATGAAGGAGTTTGTCGTTGGCGCACCGTACACGACGGAAACCGAGCTCTGCGACGAGGACGAGTTCCTCATCTTGGCGTGCGATGGGGTGAGTCTTTTGGACATTTATTCCTTGTACTTTTCGCTGATTGGGATTCAGCTGTGGGACGTTACGAGTGATCAAGCCGCCGTCGACCTGATACGCGAAGTGGACGACGCGCAGGCTGCCAGCCAGATGCTGCTCAAGGACGCGATGGCGAACCACACGTCCGACAACGTGACCGTGCTCGTTGTGCGGTTCAAGAATTCGCGCGCATAACGCGTCTGTACAATACTTGTTATTTAAGTAATCGGTTGTTTCTTTAGTGTACAGCGTTAATGGTTGCAACAACCTGTGAACTGCCTCCAACTGGGGTTTTCATGGAAATTGATTTTGCCGATCGAATTCGAAGCTCACAGCCACGCCATAAATATGTATACCTCGCTTAGCTCTTACCACCACCATGTCCTACCCTCAGTATCAGCAGCAGCAACCGTATTACCCTCCGCCCAACGGGCCTCCGCCGCCCGGGCCCACGCCTCAATACGCTCCTCAATATGCCCCCCCCTCTGAGCCTTTCTTCAACGACACAAAATCACCTTATGAGAACAACCGATTCAAGCCCAAGAAGCGAATAAACGACCCTATAGTTCTAATCCTCTTCGTTCTCCAGGTGCGTACCTGCATCTTGCGCCCACTACCGCCCGTGTTCAATCCCCTGACCAGTTCCTTGGCTTTGCCGCCCTCTCTGGAATTTCCATCGCTTCCTATGTCAAGGACGGTGGGCTGGGTGGCGGTCTCGGGAAGGACAACGGCGGGAGCGCTGTGACGCTCAATAGATCCACCATTTACCTCCTGCTGCTCGTCACCGCCGCCGCCTTGCTCCTTTCTTCCGTATACCTCATGCTCGTCCGGGTGAGTTCCTCCCTTCACGCCACAACTTCTCTGAATCTAAACCGAACCAAAGGCATTCACAAAAATAATAATGCATATCACGCTAATTCTCTCTATATTGCTAAACATGTGCGGTTCATTCCACTTCGCATGTTCATTCGTCACTCATATAATGTCCCCAGCGCCATTTGCAGTAAGTCGTGTTTCCGCCCCCTGATTTTTTTCCGCGCGCCGTGCTTAGCTGCTGTTCAAGTCTACTACTGGATAACCAAATACTACTGTGCGCGCCACCACTTTCTTGGCCACCGCCCAGTCTGACGCGTGTTTTCCAGCCGGCGCCATAATGCACGTTGAACCTGTCCAAGTATCCCAATATTGGTTGATTAACATATTCTTGGCGCAGATTCACCATCATCGCGCTCTTCTCTGTGCTGTCTTACTTCGGGTTCAAAAACCGCATCCCGCTCGCGTCACTGCTGCTGCAGGTCGTGATCGACGTCAGCAAGCACCATATTTCGGTCTACGTGGTCGCCTTTACCGCGCTCCTCTTCCAGGCGCTCCTCGCTGTGTTCGTCCATCCCAGCACACTCTGCTCCTTGCAGTGCTCATGTACTTTCCTCAGCTGGTTTACCTTTGCCGCTATCGCAACGTAAGATACCCGATTTAAACTAGGACTTTTTCTAACGCACTCGCCGCTAGTTATACCAAGTGGACACCTGGGAACCCCTGTTTGTGCTACGCCTATTCTGCTGGAAGGCCATCCGACCTACATCTTTTCAGCTTGCGCCACGACTTCGTGTTCCTCCGGCAAGGTCCGTTTGCTTGTTTATTTTTCACCTCACACAATGAAAACTCTACTTTTGCAGGTCGCTGGGTTGATTTTCTTCCTCACATTCTCTTTTCTGTGGACGTCGCAAGTCATTGGTAACGTTGCACTCGCGACCCTCGCGGGAGGTGCGCTGCCGTAATTTCGACCGATTCATTCATTGGCGCTAAACCGAGCAAGGTCCGTATGGGTGCTGGTATTACTTCGGTCCTCGTGGCGAAGGTGACATGGTATGAGTCCGCGAGTGCGTTTCGATTCTGTGCTAATTAAATTATACGCACAGCCCAAGCACCCCACGCTTTCGGCCTTTGGGCGTGCATCGACGCTTTCACTGGGCTCAATCGCGTTTGGCTCGCTCATCGTGACGTTGTTGGAGCTCCTTAAGATGGTGCTGCATGCGGCCCAAAATTCGGCCGACGCGGAGGGTCACCCCGTGGAAGCTTGCCTGGCATGTTGCGCTGCGTGCTTTGTGGGCATTATCGAGAGCCTTGTCGAGTATTTCAATCGGTGCGTCGATATTAGTGTTCTTCGGCTTGGAAACTCATCCTTCTCCTTCTTAGCTATGCGTATATCGAGATCGGTCGGTTTTCGTCTCCTTCTTGGAACGGTTATGTTAATCTCGACGGTTCTTAGCGCTCTATGGCAAGCCTTACATCACCGCGGCGAAGGTTCGTTCATCGTAATACCCCTCTGCTATCTAACCTTACACCGCCGCCAACAGGATACTTGGAGGCACGGATCTCAGGGCTTCGCATCATCTCTTCCTGATCTCCTTGTCCAGACTGCTGCAAGACCGTGGTGTATCGGCTATTGTCAATGATTCGCTGGTCGGGATGAGTGCGTCGGACCATTTCTCGATTGACGCATTCTCATTTTGCACAGCGTTGACATGGGGCGGCTACGCGGTCGGCATGCTCTCCTCGCTATTCTCGTACCTGTATCTGCGCTGTATGTCTTCCGTTAAACTTCCCGAGTGCGGTGCTGATCGTAGCAACAGTCACTACGCCAGCATACAATGCGGATGGAAATTACACGGCGCCGGTGCTGCTGTTCGCCTTCCTCATCGGCCTACAGTGCTGTGAGTTGTTTTCGCTGCTTTCTTTATCGCGGACTCACACGGTGCATACTTACAGCACTGACACTATCGTCCGCGATTGAGGCGGGAGTTTCGACGATGTGAGTGCCTTTATGCTTCCCGTTAACAGTGGATTAAATCCGCCCTGTAGCTTTGTTGGTCTCGGCGAAGACCCGCAGGTGCTCGCAATACGTGCACCAGCCTTGTTCGCAGTAAGTTGCAAGCATTCCACGCCCTTCATATGCTCAACAATACTCTTGCAGTTGATCGCGCAGACGTATCCAGATGTTGTGCGAGGAGTAGTATGAGTTGTGGTATACTGTCGTTGACTTTCTTGATACACGGTTTTTTTGTGTCGGTCGGCCCGGTTCTAGAAGTGACGTATGGATGACCTCGACCGTGCCTCGAGTACTTAAGTCAACTCGCAGTCGACCGCAGTAAAGTCCACTCTCCTTCAGCCTACAATGAGGACAACTTCATACGCGATTGCCGCCGTCGCGGTCATTTGTACCACCGTATTCACAATCCTCAGCTTGACCAGAATCGACTGGCACGTTACCCTTTGGTTTGCTAAACAACTCTCCTCTAACCCCCCTCTTTCAGGGTTGTCGCCACATACAAGAGCGACGTCGTCAATTCGAGTTACCAGGTCAAGTATGGTCTCACCAAAGTCTGCGAGCGCTTGGAGATTGGGACCAAGTTCGAGGCATTCGAGTGCCGCAAGTTCCCGTCCAGGGAAGAGGACAAGTGCGACGACCAGAATCGACTTTTTTGTGCTGCCTGGGCCAGGTGAGCTGGCATTTTCTCGCCCCCGGATTCGTGCGCCAGAGTCTAAAATCTCAAAAAGTGCGGGCTACGCGGTGCAGATCGCGATTGGCTTCGGCGCTCTCTCTCTAGCTGCCATCCTCGTGGGTGTTAGCACGCACTCTCGTCGGCGACGAATCTGGCGCGTCGCAGCTGGCCTCATCGTCCTCCATGCCGCCTTCCAGGTTGCTGCTTTTGCCTTAATAATCGACATGTATCGCACTTCGCGCTTCCCCATAACATTCGAGAATGCCAGGCTCGGTAGGTTCTTTCAGCCGTTATTTCCCTCTGGCTTATGCGACTTTATTCAGGTCCCGCTCTGGCCTTCAACGCCATTGCGTGGGTATTTGGTGTTCTTACCGCCATTTCAGTCATCTCTACGGGTATGGCAGCCGACCGCGGAAAGCGATGGGCAGCTGGAAACCGTGCTTACCAGCCAATTCCGGGCAATTAATATGTGTACATTCATACTCACTTGGTCCTTGTAACAACATACACGCTGTATTGTATCATATTCAAGGCATTCCCGCCCTCATGTTATCGAACCGGCTCTTCTCGTACCGCAGCCAGTTGTGCCCTCTGTCCGGCTCGCCCATCACCTCCTGGACGACTTTGACTAGGCTTCGGCCGGGTTGCGGCTCTTTACCTGGGCCGCCTTCCATGCCGTCGCGAGAACTTCCCTTGTCTCCGCCTGCAGATATACAGGTTGAATGCGGGGCTTCTCTCCGAAGATTTGAGCTGGACGTACTGAGCTCCCAAACCATCATACCACCGAGCCCCTCCTTCCTGATCCATTCTCCTTTCCACCTGGCAACTTCTTCCGTGTCGAAACTGATCATTTCCTTCTTCTCGTAGTCGTAAGACCAACTCGCAAGGGCCTTTTCGTCCCGGAAGAGATGGGAACCAGGGAGAGGAAGGGCCCGGTAGTCGTAAACGCCTTGCTCCCAGCTCCCGGGTCCAATTCTGAGACGCGTTAAGATGACAAACCGAGGCATTGAATGGTACCCTACCCAGAAAATGGTTTTCCGGGTCCTTCCGCGTTCATGAAGGACCTACCGTACAGTGGGACACCAAGGATAATCTTGGATCGCTCGACGCCTGGAGGATTTAGGAGACAGCTCGCCGCAACCTTGACTTGGGCACGGACCTTGAGAAGTATACCAGTTGACAGAGACGGAAGAGCTAATGGGGCCGCCGAAGACGTTGGCTTGGTGGTTCGCGATAGAATCCCAACTGCCGGCTGGAAAAAAGACGAAGGTTTGAGCGACTTGTGGTCGAGTGAAAGCCAGTACTCGCAGTAATCGTAGGCCATGAGATTCCAGTAGTCGAGGTACTTGTCCATCTCCTTGACTTGCAATTTGTGATAGTGGTCGGGCCCGCAGGGCGCAGCGATCTGGTCGTGGGGTGAGCAATGGATGGCTACTTCGGTATTGAATCGACAACACGGACGGTGAGAAGGAACTTGTAGTCGGCGCCCTTGGCCCGGGCGTGTTCGTCCAGACCGTGCCTCAGCTCCTTGAGCAGCTCTGGTGTAGCATGCTTAAATGAAAGTAGGTTGTTCGTCTAGTTGGCTCACCTGCGTACCCCACGGCTTGGGCGTGGTCTGAAGGATACTCATAATCGACGTCGAGACCATCGAGCCCAAAGTCCTCCAGAAGTTTGATAGACGAGTGGACGAACTTGGCTCGCAGCGCCGGCGAGACAACAACAGGGTGAAAGCTGGGACTATATGTCCAACCGCCGATAGATAGCAAAACCTTGAGATGCCGATGCTGTTTCTTCAAGTTGTACAGAGCCTTGAAGTTGCCTGGGATTTTATGTCTACCACGATGCATCTCTCTGCGTCGAAAATTTTCAGCGCACCATAGAGATTGTCTCCGCTGTCGTTCCACGAGTCGCCCGGGTAATGGATCTCGGCGTCGGCCCATGAGTCCGACAAGTGAACTTCTCCAGTGTCTGGCTTGACATTGGCGAAGGCATACAGAATATGCCTGAGGTTCGCGTCAGAGAGTTCACCCCCAAACCAGTCAAAGAAATTGCGAGTACGTCAAATCATGAGGAATCAAAGCAGGCGGAAACTTTCGTCCATAGATGCCCCTGGAGGCGGACTGTGAGCGCCCCACTCCACCGAGGACAGGAGGGCAAGTACCAATTGACAAAGCTTGAATTAAAATCAGATTCAAGAGGTCAACTTTGTCTGTGAGCCCACGCAACTATCCGACGGAGAGCTTTCCGTTGGTCATCTCTACTGTAGCTGGTGTTTGAGAGAGCAAGCTTGCGAAGGAGTTGCGGATGGGTTGATTCAACCAAATGGATAGAACCAGCGAAGTGAGAATAAAAGAGGCTGTAAGAATAAAAGTCTTCCAAGGTCGTTGTTGTGGTTTAGCTGCGGGCATGAATATGACGTCACTTTCTGTGCCGTACGAGATTCTCCTGCTTTCAGCGCCTACATGTATTACACTGTACAAAGGGTACGGTATGGAAGCAATTCAAGATATAGTACGAATGTTGACTGTTCTAGCAATACAACGTTCAGCATTCCCCAAGAAACTTTGATTTAGGCCACGGTTGATGGAAGTCGTCCGTCCAAGTGGTGAGGTTCGGGTTCGTGTACGCCTCCATATACCTTGCGAAACGTTCACGTCTGTGGAAACGGTGCGTTCTTTGCGACTTACTGATTTATATAATCCGACGTCGGAAAGTTCGGAGGATTGCAGCTGGAACGACTTTGAATGCAAACGGACGATTCAAGGGAATGAAAAAATACCCTATATTTATAGCGCTCTTCGGCTGGTATACCTGGCGCGGATTTGGATTGAGAGGTGAACTGAACTGAATCATCGAGCGCACTTACTCGTATATAGTCGCTTGAGCAGATGATGTCAGGAAAATATCGAGGATGTGGTTGGACTCACATCGCAAGGTGACAAGGGAACGGAAGATGAGTCAAATCGACCGGGCCAAAATTTGTACTCATCCCCAAGTTGGCTATGAGATACTGACCTCGAGATTAGGATTGTCACAGTCAATTTGTGAGGGACACGGACCATAGGTTCTTGCGGGACCGGTCGAGCACCGATTTGAACAGCCGGGTCGGGGCCAACGCCAGGGGCCTTGATGGTCCAGGAGCTAGGGAAAGTCAGAAACACCAAAATAATGGGTGGGACATCGACTCGCATTTTATTATTCGAAATCCAGGTAATATAGGCATCTGGGAAAAGGTTATACGACGCTACTCCCACAGCGCCAAGCGACTTGCCTACAACTCCAGGTTTATACTCGAAGCCATACACGGAGAAACAGCCTCCGTTTTGTTCGTAGCAGGCGGGATCCGTGGACGTAACGACCGACGTCGCCTGCTGTGTAATACTTCCGGTGAAAGTATTTAGTTGAGAGATCGTGGGATCCGCAAGGACGAAGTTCTCCGAAGTATTTAACCATTCGTAGCCCTACAAGATATGGCAGATGAGAGTACGGCCTTGAGAGAATCAATGGCGGCGCTGACAGCATTAAAGGGAGCCCACTGGGCACTCTGTGAAACCTGGGCGACCAGTTTTGAGGTGATCTAAAGACATGATCAGCAAGGATCAGAGTCAACAGGGATAGCTTTACTTGGGCCTAGACGAATGAACGTCAGTACATCAGATTGGAGACACAGTCCAAGGCCTACCTCGAAAACGTCTATTTCCGGGGCGCTGCGTCCAACGAATGAGCCATCCGGGTTTTGGGGGCCAGGATGGCTTTCTCCTGGGCATGTACAGCTTGATAGTCGTTGACCTGGAAGGATCGTGCTCAGAACGAATGTGGAACGAACAGAGGAAGCAGAACCTGGGAGCCAAGAAAGATCCCCGGCGTGACCTTTATCTCCGTTGACAGTTGCGGCTTCAGGTAGCCCATGCAGCGTTTGATTCGGGACGGTGCCCACATCGCATGAATCGTAGGAATAGGGCCAATTCCCTTCAAGCGTCGCCCCATAGCCCGCACGCCCCAGATTTCCCATGGTCCACACCTGGAAAAAGAGACGTGAAAAACCGTCACTTCATCCCATTGAATCGCGCTCTCGCACCGCTGGCCACAGGCCTAATATATTGTTACTTCCTGGTAACCTGACGGAAGTCTGCGCCAAGTTAATATTTATCATACTTCCACGGTTCCGAAATCACCTCGACGTATCCTGCAGGAAGGATCCCTCAGTTGAACGAACGATTCTGAAAATGGCGCGACTCACCCCCGGTGAAGCAAAATTTGTTCCTAGGAAAGAAAACAGGCGTCAGAGAATCGTTCCAACGCGAGTTTGAAGCGTCCAGCGCACTAACCACGAAGAAAGCAGGCCTAGGATGGTGATTCAGAATATACCCGAGGTCCCAAACGGCGACAGGGATCGCACCTCCTTCAAAATGTAAATCATGCGTTTCTTTCCGCGAGAGGGTTATCATGAGGGACCCGTTGATTGTTGTGATTGCTTCGGGGTCATACCACTAGAATACAATTCGCACGAGGGGAATAGTGCGTAGGGCGGTTCACTCGCCTCCATGTTATTCGTGGCCTGTTGAGAAATGTAAGCCGAGGCTACCGCGGAAGTAGATAGTAGATAGACGCACCCAGTAATGAAGATCCACCGCCTCAAAATATGGGTCATCCCCAGGATAAAAGGAACGGCCATCTGTGTTGAATTCGTCTGAAAACACCTGAACTAGTTTGAGTGGATTTATCGCATGTTTAGCTCGACAGCCCACCAGTAGCATTTCTTCGTTTCCGACCCACGAGGGCTTGCTATACGCCTCCACGGGCGTTTCAGCGTCGATCAGGGCCCAGTTCCCTGGGATGCCTTGATGGACGTCAGGCAGAGTCGTCACCCTTGACAGTTTATGGACGCGAACGCACCTGGTACCTGCGAATGATGAGGTGCCATCAAAGTCAAGATTGTCGGAGACTCACTTGTCCAGAGCCTGAAGGTTGCGGCCATCAGGACGATGCATTCGAGACACGCATAAGCTCACCATTTCTTCCTCCGAGATTGAAGGCGCCTGCTGTTTGCCGCAACTCCGACCGAAATGATAACACTGGGTATCCGATGCTTTCATGCCACTTAGGGTTCGCAGGAAAGAGAATAAATCCACCCACAAGAGCGCCAGGATGCCACCTACCTTTCATACCGCTTAGGCTTTCGAACGAAAAGATAAAATAACTCCGCTCACGAGAATGAGGAGGCAGCCGAGATTTGTAGCACCCCGAATGGACAATGCGTGTCCTCCCCGCTCGACTCCAGTAATATTTTCAGGTCGATGGAGTTCGTCGTCTGGGTCTGCGTCTTGTAAATCCAGGGAACAGCCCCATTTCGCTGGGTCGGGCCCCAGGGAGTACTGGCCGACTTGAGAGGCGATTCAAGAAAAGCAGCAGTACATACTCTTGCTTGTAGAGACTGCGACGGCCCCGTCCCTGGGTACGGCGAGTCGGAATTTATGGAGCCAGCCCAGCTTGTTTGCCTCCGATACATGTGAGCACCAGCAGTAACTGGAGGGCCAAGGTGAGGACGGCGGCGGTGCATTGCCAGGACTCACAAGGGAACTGAGAGGAGCTGGAACCAGAAGCAGAAGGCATGGCAGTACGTAGCCGAAGAAAGTTTAATCTGGTTTCAGTCCGTTGAGGCCACGGCGGTAATGCAGAGCCGTCGAAGAGCCGCTCGTGTTTCTAAAATGCGTCGCGGATGAAAACCCATAGATGGAAGCGGTCCGTGCGGACTTCTGGGCGCCAGGACGCCCGGCCGGTGGGCAGGTAGTATTAGTGACACGCCCCCGGAAATTACTCGAGATGGCACATAATCGGTGGGAATGGTCCCATTCTTAGTCAACGGAGAAGGAGTGCTGGACGTCGGAACGCTATTATTGGAGTGAGAGCGGGTGAGGTGAGAAAGCGCAGCAGCGTTCGAGAGCGCTCGCGGCAACGACTCGGACATCCCGTTTGGGAAGCCTGTCAAAAGGGGACACAATGCTTGATATTACCGCAAGCAAGAAAGTATTCGAGTTGCCAAAGGCGGATTCAACGCCAAGTACATACAGTACACAGTTATACAACAGGAATAATGAACAAGATAAATCAAGAGAGACAACGCAACTGGCGTTATTTACGGCGGAGGAATGAGGCGCGTTATTACCCCCAGGCCCTGGCGCGTGTGGGATCAGTTTGGCAGGATTAAAGCGATGAGATCCCGAGAATCTCACCTTGGTTTTGCCCTCGCGAAACAGGAGTTTCATCCCCTCCTTGATGAACTCCGGGTGGGAGATAAACTCGAACTGAACCGTAGCTCGGTCCCCTGTGCGTAAACAGGCCGCATCCATTCCGATGATTCTAACGGTCTGACGGACAGCCTGATGAGACAGTTATTGTTCTTGAGCATTGAAGCGATATAATTCAATTACGCACGCCACAGTGCAGCATCGCCTACGCATTCAGTTACAACACAGTCGGCATATGGTGAGTGTACAGTCACTGACCTGATAGTTCTTCTGTAATGTGGTGTTGTGACTGCGGAGGATCAGGAACACGAAAAGAGAATTCGTGAACCTCACTCACTATAAGATCAAAACCTGGCCTTCGAACTGTCGAACGGCTGAAGGTTGATGATGAGTTGTACCTCAAAGAGAGCGCCGGCGAAACCAAGGTCACCTTTCGGCGGCGTCTCGGTCTTGTGGACCAGGACCATCCCCTTACGGACCGTAGCCCTTCGCACACGCTTTAGGGCAAGGGAAACACACTGGCCAGCCTCGGCGGAAGTGACATTGGCGCTGGGGTATATGTTTGATGAGGTTAGATGTCTGCCAAATAAAAGAACTGACCGTTTGCGCTGCATGCTCTTGACGACGGTGCTCTGATAATTACCATTGGAATCTGGACCAAGGAGGACGGCATCTCCTGTCTTGATGCTTCCGTTGTTTATGATGCCTGCCCAAGCTCTATATATTGGCGGGTTGTGAACGGTAAAGGGGGCTTACCGTTGGTTACAGTTCCGACGTAAGGGACAGACCAAACCTCGGTCACGGAGAACTAAGGGGAAATAGTTAAAATGGCGTAATTAGGTTATCAATTAGCTCACCTCCAACGGCTGATTAACAGCAAATTTCTCCTGGTCGGCTTCGCTAGATGGGAGTAGATTCAAGAATGTGCGGACCTGCTGCAGCGTTAAATCAATGTGAGGATTTATGAGAACGGACGAACAAAGTCCAGGCCCTCGCCGGTCACGTTAGACACAAGGAATATGGGACATAACCTAATACAATTAAGTTGCATGGCGTCTTAGGCAAATTCCAAACTAACCGATCGGTGCCAAAGGCCGTGGATATTTCGACCGCCGTCTCAATCGACTTGACAAACACGGGTGTTTTCCTGGTTATGATTAGCAGGTTTGGGTACAAGTCGATAACAGGCAGACCTGCAGCCGGGACTCTTGAGGATCTTGGTAACCTGTTTGACGGTCTCTGCCAACACATTTGGAGGTGTCATATCGATCTAAACGTGAATCATGAACACAAAAAGGGTATTTGGACCAATAGCCTGCAGACCTTGGTAATGCAGACGACGACTGGCACACTGAGCGCAAGGGCAATGGCCAGATGCTCTTTCGACATCCCGATCAAGCCAGCATTTGCGCCAACCATCAAGATCACGCAGCTTGGTGCCCCTACTCAAGTCAAGCATCCGCTCACATTGATGAATCGGACATAGAGTACCTGACGTTAAACCGTACAGAGTAGTCTTCAAGTAGCGCTCATGACCAGCAAGATCTGGTAGAACGGTCAGGCGTAGTCGCTTGTGGAACAAACCCACGACTCATTACCAATAAAGGAGACGATCTTGGCCGCCTGTTGCGGTCATCGTCAGCCTCTGTTCCATCTGAAAGAAGAAAACAAAGCGAGCCTGAACGGATATCTCTTCCCACCCCATTTTTTCACGCCGAATGACGTCTGGGTCAGTCGAATGGGCTGTTTTCGGAAGGATGGCCTGACCGGATGGAGCGAAGCCTAATATCTAGTGCACTTTAGGTGGACAGCAAACGTAGACAACATTATTGCGTTGCATACCTCCATCCCGACGCTGGAAGTTCGGCCAGTTTCTATCTCGTGCTTGTGCCGAAATAGTCCGACACGGGCACGGCCTCTGCCATCGTCCAAGGCACCTTGATAACGGTAAGGGAAATTTGAGGGAGAGAGTGGCAACCGCACCTCGTGTTAATACACCCAAAGTGGTAGATTTTCCACTGTCCACATTTCCAACCACCGCGCACCGAACTTCGGGGGTCAAAGAAACATTTGGAGGTGGAAGACGCAATAGCAAAGATAATCGTATACTTCCTGTTCTTGTTTCGAAAAGCACAGAGGTCTTTGAGAAATGATAGTTATGAGATCATCAAACCACGATTTGACCCGAAGCACCGACCTTGCCGCCCACTTCATCCACTGTGGTTTGGATTCCCTTGTGGAGGACGTCCAGCTCCTGCTCGGTACGAGAGACGCCTGTCCAGCCGTCGGTATCATCGGAAAGTTCACCGGCGAATAACTTTGCGTGTGGAGGCTGCAGTCCTATTCGAAAGACGTATTCTCCGGAATGTTGGGTGAGTATTCCAGCGATCAAATCACGGGCAACGTCGTTATTTGGAGGGTTAGAGAGCAATGCCGTCTGGAGAGTTATATGTGAGATGAGGAAGGCCGGGGCAAGGAGGGAGGTACGGTAATCTTCTCCTCGATTTCCGCGAGGGCGGGGGTTGCGTCTGGAGGAGCAGGCTCAGGCACCTCGTCCTTTGACTTTCCCTTTGAGAGAGAAGGCTTGTTTTCCTTCTCGGCCACAGCCTGAACAGCGCGCTGTTTCAACGCGATCTCGCGACTGTGCTCGTCGATTTCGTTCTGGGGAACGTGTGAGCTGAGAGGTTGGGGCGACGGGTACGGCGCAAAGACCTGAAAGGTGCGAAGGGTAGTCATTTTGGCTGAACCCCTCCTTGTCTGGTGGACTTTATAGCAAGCAAACGAGTCACCGATGCGATTTGAGTCCAATTGAGTCGAAAGGAGAGCTGTCACACGGCATAGCCACTTCTCAATCTTTCAAATGAGTCCTTCAGAGTCGCCGCCAAACCGCGTTCCACGCATAGCTGGCACCACCCCCGGCGTTCTCGACCCTCAACAGCCTCACCGCCTCCTCCGTCGCCCCTCCTCCACCCTCTCCTTTGCCTCCTTCGATCCCCGCGTCGCTTCAGCCGACCATGGCTGGGATCTGCGCTCCCTCTCTCTCAACGACGAGCTGTACAGGCCGAAACGCGTCGTTATTGGTGCGGTCTTGTATGTCCGCCACAAGCGCGTTTAACATTGTTGCAGAAACCACTTGCGCGGGTGAATCCTCCTGGCGCTTCGTTCCCAAGGCGCGTTGCGATGAAGGGGTCAGCGACGAGGGCGAATGGCCGCGCGTTATCGACATTTGCGGGTAGGCATTGTCAATTCGGTCACCGCGTCTCTTGTTTGACGCGTTCTAGACAACTCATTGAATGCTCTCAAGACCAGTGGGACATATACAAGTTGGACCCTGAGTATGATTGCTACGTCCGCGCTCCTCCACAAGTTGCGGTAATATCTGTTGCGCCCCCGAAACCCATGGAACCCAAACAACCACTAGGAAAACATCGCATGTCCTCAGCTGAACTGTGTCCCGAGATGCCACCCGCCAAGACTTTCCGCTTGGACGACGAGGAGGCGGAGGTTGAGGACATGATGATTGACGACCACGGGTTCCCTGGAATCCGGCCGTCGGCCCCAGGCGATCGAGCGAAGAAATACCGGGAGGAGGTCGAAAGGAATAGGAAAGAACGACGGGAACGGGGAGCTCGTCGCGTCGAAAAACTTGGGACTCGTGACGACATTGTATTCGACTTTACAATCGAAGACCCACCCCGAGCGCAACCTGCAGAGACTCCGACCCCGGAAACCAAGGGCAAACGCAAAGGTTCGTGAGGCCTTACTGTGCGATGCCGCTTTTCATTTATTAAATATCCATTCAGTGGAGACCATTTTTGAATCTCTGCGCCAGCCCGACGACTCTGAGTATTTTCACGAAGAGGGCACTGCGCGCAATGCCATGAACTACTCGCCAACCAATCACGCCAAACGTACTCGGACTTTCTCACCAGGCGCTGCCAAACGTGAGCTGGAGGCTCGACGTTTAGAGCGAGAAAAACAAAAACGAGAAAGGAGAGAAAGAGAGGTAAATTTACGGAAACAGGCACGATATCAACATTTTTTGAACGAAGTATATTCGGAACTGCCCAACGGTGCGGGCCCTAGTAGCCCTAGTAATGGTGCGTCCGCTATCCAAATCAGGTGTTGGACCTTGCGAACAGAATCGGTCTTTAGATGGAGAGCCGATATTCCACGAAGTCGTCTCGGACGATTCAGACGAGGACGATGTGGCACCAGGACTGGATACGGAGGCGGAGAGGTTGGCAGCTATCGCCGAGTCGCGTCGAAAACTTGCGGAACTTGAAGCTGATAGACCATTATGGGAACAAGAGGCGAAGAAGCGTGAAAGACTCGAGAAGGAAGAGCAAGAAGCTCAACGCGCTCGATTAGCTGAGCGCCGTGCTGCCGAAGCTCGGAAGGTGGATGCAGAACGGAGAGCTACGATGGAGAGGGAGCGACAACACTCTCGGGCGAAAGAAGAGGTGCGGGTACGTGGTTCAGAAGAGAGGGCCCGACGTGAACGGGAAAGGCGCCAACGGAATGAGCGCTGGGCTTACGGGCCATGGACTACCCAGAGAGCGCTCGAACGATACAAGACCCTGAGCGATATCTTTGACTCGACAAAGTTTTCTGCAGATGATCCACTCACTTTCGACTCGGTGCCATGGCCCCAATCCGCCCTCTCATTTTCTGTGGAGGATATTGATTGGGCGTCAGTGGAAGGCTTTTTTAATGCCGTTAAACCACACATGGGGGATAAAGGTAGCATTTCTTGCGTGCTGGGAATGTATCTGACTTCACTTTTTTTCCCTAGAATTTCGCTCCTTCGTCGAAAAGAGTCACCGCCGTTTCCACCCTGACCGATGGAGGTCTCGTGGGCTGTTGAAGAGCGTCGAGGACGAGAATGAGAGGGGGTGCCTTGAAGTTGGTACGTGCAGACGTATCAGTATCTTTGGAGTTGCTAGCTAACGGAGCCACTAGCTGCGAACACAGTAGCACAGGCGCTCACTCCTTTGTGGAACTCCAGCCGGTGATTTTTCCTGCACAATACTGTATTTTTAGGGATTATACAGCTGTATTTAGTAGCACGTATTATGGAGAGCGCGACTCAGGACCAAACAGATAACGACACACTCACTCGCCTCAACTCCAATTGTTGACGTTCATCTTATTCTATCGCAGCCCGCCTGCGAACCTGGCGACCCTTGTTCCATCTCTTGCCAGTGTCCTTCCTGTGCACCTCTTAATTTAGGTGCCAGTTGCTCTTCAAGGCGCTGTCGTGGCTAGCCCAATGGCGGACACCCGCGACTCTTTACGGCGCATTCGCTCGGCCGGCGATATGCCAGCCTCCTCGACTCCTAGATCTCCGGAACCCGTGCGGTTTCAACCCTCGAGGTTTTCAGAGAGCTACATTCCCTCGCCTGATCCAAGTTTGGCCATCCATAACGCGCTGCAAAGTCGGAACGCGGTCACCGTGCCGCCTGCGATGACTCGAAGTCCAAACAGCGTCGGAGCCATCATCGAGCGCGCAGGGTCAACAGTCCCTCCAATCCCCGAGCATCCAGTTGCACCGGTACCCGTACTAGCGCCGGCTCCGCACTCCGCTCCGCCCTTGGTTGGCCACAATCTGTCCTTGTATGCTCGAACGATGGCCTTCTTCGGGGCTGGTCGAGGCGGGTCGCGGGCTCGGAAACTCCTGGTGTCTCTTTGGTATAACTTAACCTGGTACGCGCCGTGCTCACTTCATCCTCCCAGTCCGAAAACTTAACCTAAACTTCAGGGGATTCGTGCAGGTTCGTCGGTTTCGGTGCCGGTTCAACAGCCACTAACGCCCGAGTCAAGATTACCGTGATAATTACCATGCTCGCCATAGCCGCCCACACGGAAAGCACCACCAGTAAGCAACTTATGATAGACGAAACACATACTCACTCGCGGCACAAAGTGCCAGGCAAGAACGAATGGGCGGCGTGTGACCGACCACTAGGCGCATGGTGTTGCATTTACGTGTTCCGCGTGGTGTTCTCATCGAGCCTCACGTACTGGGGATGGAGAAGAGATCTCAAAACGTGAGTTTTGAAAATAACGAGTCACTGTTGTCCCCCTCAAAGTTGCGCTAGTCACGCGAATGCAGAGGACGCCGAGAGGGCACCAGATACTCGAACACCACCGGCAAGCGCAAGTGCTACGCATCCTCCATCGCCTGCCCAGAGCTCCGCTACGCCTTCCCCCGGCAGTAATCCAGAAGTACCACCCCTACCGTACACTGTCCTTTATTCTCGGTGCTTAGGTCAATTCTCTTGACGTGTTTTTAGACTCACATCCATTTCTTAGTCTTTCCATCCTCTCTTCGTTGATCACCTTGAGTTGGTTTCTCACAGGTAAGCCTCGCGCTCTCGAAAAACCTTAGGTTTATCCTCTTCTCAGCCCACATCTTGGAATATACGTCGATCCACACTTGCCGCTCTTCCTCCCCCCATATCTGGTGGCTCACATTCGGAATCCTTTGCATAATGTACCTCGTGGTGTTGGAGGTTGTTGTTCTGGGTTTTGTGGTGTTCATCATTGCGCCAATCGTCTTCGTGAGTCTTTCTTCCCGAAGGCCGTGGTCAAGGTTTGAATTGGCCATGTAGTTGTTCTGGAACCTCCTCCTGGTGTGCCTCGGTAGACACCCTATGCAGAACCCGACCATGATCAGGTCAGTTTCACTTTGGTTGTGTAACGTTCATAATTCAAGCGGGTCGCTTAGGCCGGATGTGGCCAAGCTAAGTCCCTCCATCGTCGACCGAATCCCACTCGTCATGTACATCCCGCCACCGCCGGATGCTCTTCCCGGGAGCATACCAATTCCTCAAGCAGTGTATTCTTATCCACCTCAACCACCCCCATCTCCCGCAAAGCCTAGACGACGCTTCAAATTTCTCCGCCGTCGACGAGGAAACAAAAACGCCCCTGCTGGTGACGTGCCCGAAAGAAGCCCGCAACAGCCTGGGGAGCCCCAGACTTGGCAGGATCACTGGGAGCACACGGGATATCCATTCGTTGTCCTTGAAGGCAACCGCGCTGCTTGTGCTGTTTGTTTGATGGATTTCGAGGAACCCAAACGAATAGCGGGTCTCGATCCTCCAACTGATACACTGGCGGACGCGGAAGAGTCGACGGCCTCTACCCCCGCAATACAGGAGGTCCCCGTAGAAGCCAGCAGCTCTGCCCCTGGAGCAGAGAATCAGCTCAAGCTTGAGGATGCGGGTGAAGGAGCGGTGCCTCTGAGGCTATTGGCGTGCGGTCATGTCTTTCATGTTCGCTCAAATTTTCGCGGTTTTTATTCTACGACTGACCGTTCTGCGCGTTCAGAAAACCTGTTTGGATCCCTGGCTTACCGACGTCTCTGGTCGCTGTCCTGTTTGTCAGAGGGCCGTGGAGCTTCCGGCAAAACCCAACAAGAAGCAACGTACCCCTTGATTTTTTTTTGTATTTTCTTGCTACGTCTCTGTTATTTTATTGTAGTTGTACCCATAGTCCCAAATATATTACCAGCTGCCTATTCTTTCGACCGGAGTCCGAATCGGAACCAGAGTGCATAGGTGCCACTTTCTTAGGAACAGTTGAATACCGGAAGGCGGGTGACAATGTCGACTTTTTCGAGTCGTACCCACGGACAGCGGGCTTGACATGCTCACACAGTCGGTTTGAATTCGCTGACTCTGGTTATTCCTGCACTTATGCCGAGTACATCTATTGTGCAGAGAATTAGTTTATACATTACATACACTACGAGGACCAGCAACAAGGGAGCGGTCACACCACCTCCTCCATGTCTTCGTCCTCATCTTCCTCTGCCTCCTCCTGCGCAATCTCCTCGAGCTGCGCGGCCAACAGCGCCAACTGCGACTGGAGCTCCGCGCGCGCATGATCAGCCAGCGACATTGACACGGCCTCGCTCTTGACTGCCCGCTGCTCCTCGTCCTCTAACTTAAATACCCCACCAAAGTTGATCGTCTGCAAAATCTTTTGCGCTGCGGCGTATGCAGTGTTTGGCGGGACGGTGGGCTCGGGCAGGGGAACGTGTATGGGCGGTGTCTGTTTCGGCTGCTCGGCGGGAGTAACGGGGACAGGCATAGGCTGGCTGGCGGGCGGTTGTGGGGGAGGCGGGGCGTGCTCTTGGTTCATACGAGCCTTTTGCGCGGCGGGTACTGCATTAGCAGCCTGCGGCCGGCGGGTGGCGCGTCGGGTGGAGGACTGGAGCAGCATTAGCTAGGGTCAATCTTGGGTGAACGAGCACGCACATTGCTTCCATCCCAGAGCGCATTCAAAAAATACTTGCCACTCAGGCTTTTCCCAAATCTACCGCGCTTGTACGCCTTTTGTAATGCTTGGCTGGCCGATGGGCGGAAGTTGGATTGCACCGGGTACCGCCCCGCCATCCAATTGAAGAGATCTTTGGGCGCCATCCCTTCCGGGTCGTTGATGGCGAGGAGGCCTTCCGCGATCATGTCCTCGTAACTCGGAAGATCGGTGTCCCCCGTTGTGGGATTGACGGGTATAGTCGTTTCCTGCGCCTGTGGATAAGGGGGACGCTGATATTGCGGATACGCGGTCGGCGGGAAGGGCTGGGCCGCAGGGTACCCAGGAGCGTTGGGAAAGCCATGGGGTAGGATTGGGGGGTACGTAGGATAGGAATACGCCGCGAAGCCTGGGGGAAGGGCCTGGTAATACGGCGTGTGCGGATACGCTGGTTGCGTGGAAAAGCCGTATGGCTGCAACGCAGGCATGGGAAGCGTCGACGGGCCTGCCGCAGGCTGCTTGTCGGGCGGCTTAGGCTCACTGGACGGCGGCTTTTCCTTGTCTTCTGCACGCTGCGGCGGTTGCGACGCCCCGTTGACCGATGGGATGACGCCGGGGGTCTCCTCAGGTTTTGGGGTGAGGTTTTGCATGGAGGCGATGACGGCCCTGAAGTCTGTGGGCCATATGTTGCGCTTCAAGGCGACGGGGACATGGATGTCGAGGGTGAGGCAGATGTCGATGACCTGCTGGGGAGGCAGCAGGGCGAGATATTGGCGCTTGAGGTCATGGTCTGGGAAGAGAATGAGAAGGGGCAGAAGGAAGAATGAAGGACGGGGAGTACCTTCTGGAGGAGCGTTGTGGACGAAGACAACTACAGGTTTGCCTACGTCGGCCATTTCAGGTACTACACAGTTGATACAGTACCATCAAAATCGGAGTGCCTTTCTCTCTTCTACCGCCACCACGACACTTTCTCAGTAACGCATCCGCTCTGGACGCAAAATTCCTTCAATTCCCCATTCTCTGCTGCCAGCTGAAATGAACCTCAACTTTCTGCGCAATTATTTAAATATTTTTCGGTTCAAGATAAACCACAACGGCGGCGCAACCTCCAGCCCTGACCTCTGAAGAACTGGGATTTTTCACATACATTACCTTTCCCCGGCACTTGCAAGGCAAAGAAAGTAGAAGAGATGATAGAAATGCAGTCTTGCAATCGTGAGCAGAAACCGCGCCAAATAACTCTCCAAGCAAACCGTCCAAGAACCATTCCAAATGCGCTCAAAGCATTCCAACGAAACCAAGAAAAAAAGACGCCCGCAGTAAATCTCCGTGCCCTTGGAAGTTGAACCAATAACGCACCGCGGGCGCCCGCGAGCTCGTTAACCCATGCGAGCCGCGCTGGTCCTCTTCACTGGTCCTCTTCACGCATTGCACTCCCGGCAATACTTCGCAACGGACACTCGACCGTCACAACGATATGCCTCAGGCCTGCGGTGCAACTTGCGAGAACTTGTGTGCGGCCGCGGCGTGCATTCATCCCTGCATATACTGCATGTAAACAGCAGCGGTGGTCTGCCACTTTCTGTCCTAAATATTCTGGCAATATAAACATGTATATGAATGCACCACGGTTGAGAACCATGATAATGAGTGAAGCTAGTGAAGGTTGACGAGATCAATCAACGGAATTGCTCACCGTCCTAAATCACGATTGTCGTACTTGACCGTGTTTACATACATGGTGAGCTACGCAGACCGCGCAAAGCCGCAACGAACATCGAAGCCGTCGCTGTCCGCGTCAGTGAGCTCGCTGCCACCACCGCCGACGAGCGAGGCTTTCCCGGCGCCGAGCACCTCCTCCACGTCTTTCCCCGCATCCCCGCCACCGATGGCGACGCCCCCCGTCCTCGCCAAACCCCATGTCGCCAACGTTTGGACCCTCCGCGCCGCTCGCCGCGCCGCCCCAGTCCCAGAGCCATCGCGTGTAACCGCTCCTCCACCTCCTCCACCACGCGCAGACGACGATCCGTTCGTTGTGCGTGTACGGTCTGCAAATACGAACGCGGACCCTTGGCCCACTGTTGCCCGTGCAAATTCGAACACACATTCGAATGCAATAGACAAGGGTGAGTTGGCTCGTCGATGCCATGTAATTTAAGCCAACTCATAGCCGCACAGTCTCGCGCCCATCCTCTCCACCTTCCCAACGTCCCCAATCACAGTCCCGCACCCCTTCACGCTCCGCCCAATTAGCCCCCCAAAACACTAACACTGGCCATGCCAAAAAACTGAACTCCAACTCCAATTCCTCGAATGGATCGCCGAATCCGCATGCTGCGGTGTCTTCATCTGCCTCTATACCTCCACAGACCACCCAGACTGAATCGGCGCCTGTGTCTGTAAGCGCCCCCGAAACCTTCTCACCTCCGAGTCCTCCACATCCACATCCACCTCCCTCCCCTCCTATATTTACTTCTGGGTCAACCTCGATCGTGAAGAATGTCACGAACGGGCACTCTTCGACGACGCTCACCAACCCCACCACTAGCCGACCCAAAATCCTCGCCATCGGCGTCTCCCCCCGTACGCGGGCGCGTCGGCTTGCGGACGTTGGGCTTGAGGCAGCGGAGGTTGTCGATGTGGAATCTATATCCGCCACACGCACAGGCGAGCACCGGTTGGAGTTTGGGACAACGGGTGAGGGCGAGAGTTGGGGCGCGTCGGGAATGGGATATACGCCGGGGTATACGGGAGGATATGGCGGGCTGGGTTTTGGTGCGCCTGGAACGGGGATGGATGGGATGCCGCCGGCGCAGGGGCAAGGCCAGGCAGCAGTGTATCCGGGATACGCGTATCCGATGTATGGGTACCCCTATGGGGTGTACGATGCACAGGGCGCGCTGATGTACGGCCATGGGGGGCCGATGGGGGAGGGGATGATGCAGCAGGGAATGGTGATGCCGATGGGAATGATGCCGCCGCCGCCGATGCTGGGGATGGGTGCGTATGGAATGCAGCCCCCGCCGCAAGGGCAAGCGCAAGCACAGATGCAGGGAGTGGGACAGCAATCCCAACCAGTGAATGGGGCGTCATTGGACGGGGAGGGCGTGCCGTCGAGCTCGAGTTCGGCGGGTGGAGGGGGGTAGCATGAACGGAAATGGGAACGGTGGAGAGACTTCGGATTGGGAGGTGAAGGACTATGGCAGCAGGTACGGAGGGTATCCCGCGCGTGAGGAGCAGCGGAACAACGCATTCGTACCTCGCGCGCCACCTCCACCACGAGAGCTCGATCAGCAGCAGCAGCAGGCACACGCGCAGGACGACCGCCCACCGCGCGATACGGATGACCCACCCGGCCGCCCGCGACGCGGGTCCTACAATGGAGGGGCGTACTATGAACCCCGGGGCGCCTATGGTGGACGACGGGGTCGCGGAAATTTCCGTGGATACGGGCGTTTCGGGCGCGGGGGTGGTGGGTTCCAGCCTCAGCA
The DNA here is from genome assembly GCA_029281495.1 of Mycena filopes. NCBI lineage: Eukaryota > Fungi > Basidiomycota > Agaricomycetes > Agaricales > Mycenaceae > Mycena > Mycena filopes. Next base: position 49,573 of record JARIHR010000131.1, on the reverse strand, counting down.
GCAAGGGCGCGCGCCCCCGCCAACGCAGCCTCAGCAGCAACAGCCGCCGCCGTTTGCAATCACACCCCCGCCGCATTTTACCCCGCTCGCCCCGGAGGGGTATTGGGCTCCTGCGCCGTATAGGCCAGCCAGCTTGGAGTATCCGCCGCCGCAACACCACCTTGCACCCGTGCCGACGCCCAGGACCCGGCTGTCGTTCCCCATAGACCGGCTGAGGCAGGAGATCCTGAGCCAGCTCGAGTTCTATCTGAGTCCGGATAACATGGCGACGGATTTGTATCTACGCCAGCAGGTATATGGTTTCTTGCTGTGATATGCATGTATACGAGCTGACCTGTTTTCTCTTTCAGATGGATTCGCAGGGCTGGGTTCGTATCGAGATGCTCGCGTCCTTCAAGCGGGTACAGTCGAAGACGTCGGATGTTAACCTTGTGCGGGACGTCCTTGGGTTGTCGGATTACGCCGAGATCCGCGGCGAGTGGGTTCGCAGCACGGAGGGATGGGAGAAGTTCGTTCTCCCGACCGCCCAGCCCAGCATCGTCGACGCGGAGACGTCGTACTCCCTGCTTCTACAAGCCGACAAGGCGGGGCATGTGCATGCTCTTGCGGATGATGGGGAGGAAGTCGATGAGGAGGATGAAGAAGATGTTGTTTTCGTCATTGGCAGCGAGGCTCAGGCGTGGTCGCCGGAACGCCCGCGATAGCATTCCCATTTCCGATTCCCGCTTCTGCCCGGCCGGCACACCATCCAGGCCAGCCTTCAGGCCATAGTATACTACTGCTTGCATTTGCATCACGCTCTCCTCGGTTTTCTCTTTGGTCGCTTTCCTACGCCGGTATTTTTTAGGTGTTTCTCGCTGTATTATTCTCTGACCCTCTCATTCTTTCTCCATCTCTCCTCGTCGTTATACACCTACATCTTGCTCCCCTCTGTACGCTGCAATGTTCCTAAACCACATCTAGCTCGGACTACACCGAGACCTCACTCTTCGCATATCCTCTTCCATTACCACCAGTGTACACCGTACTTTACTTCTACCTGTACATACATCGGGTAAAAACCCCAACCAGTCACCAAGAAGTAAATAATATTATGATATTGAGCTGTAACGCTGCTCTCGATTTTGGCATCTCGGGGGGGTTGACACGCCGGTGCAGGTAGATGAGGAGGCAGACGCGGAGCGAACAAGGTTTACATGTGCAAGTATCAGTAGGCAGGAAACGCAGGGATCTTCACTCGGGAAAAGAGAATTCGAAATTTGAAGATGCTGGTGAAGGAGCGGGCTATTGATGTTTCGGTGTGATGGACAATTTAGGGCTTGAGACAGGAGAGGCCGAGTCTCTAATCCACCACCGCTTCGCTATCGCCCCCATTACCATGCTCTTCAAGTTCGTCCACTTGAAGCGGAAGCGTTCAGGGAAGGGAACCAAGCGGAGTGTTGAATCGGTGCGTGTTTCCGGAATGGAAATGCATACAAACGACTGACGGCGCGATAGCCGTCTGGTAGCATAGACGAAGAGTCGTTGCCGCCACCCGTGTCAAACGCCATCGCGGTGAGCACCCACTCTGCTTGCAAACGGGACTCGGAACCTGATGATGCCGCAGAACATAGTGCCTTCAAGACGCCGGTCTCATGATGAAACATCGCAGCGGAGAAGTGTTCTCCATGTGCTGTATCCTCGGCCATCGCTCCCCGCTCAAAGATCTTCTTTCAGCGAACACCGCTTGTGAGAGATTCGTCTTGAATGGATGCCTTGCAAACACTGAAAAGTAACGAAAGAAGGTTGACGTCCCGGTCGAGTGCCGTGGTACCGTCTGGCGGAAGAGGAGGTAAACCTATCCCTCGGCTCACCGGGAGTCGGCTAACGCGGGTTGAGCAGATACCGACTTGTCGGACGGCGATCCTCCCCCGCCATATTCACGATTTGACCCTGCGCTGCGGCGATGGCAGTTTCCGGATCGTCATCGTCGGTACGAGCGCCCAGCACCTCTTGTGGTGCTATAGCCAGTATAGAGCCAGTATATGAATATGAAGCGGAGTGAACGCGGTACGCAGGGAAAGGGAACCCGGAAAGGTTGAAGGAAAGTGAGAAAGTGATTGCCGGCAAGGTCATGAGTGACAATTCGCATCCTTATAATTAGCTACTGCAGAACTTGTACCACCATGTTGCACCGAACGAATATCTTGTCGCGCTCCCTCAGTCGCTCTTTCGCCTCCTCCTCCGGCAAAAGGTGGACATGACTCGTCTTGCCCGTGCTTTACCTGACATTTGTAGCCCTACAGGTCCCTCTGTTGAATATAAATGAATCCACGTCGTGCTAATCACTTTCCTCGCAGCAATCGTTATGATGAATATGGGTGGTCCAGAAACTGTCTGGCCCTGCTGTTTGACCTCTCAAGTCTCGTATTAATATCTCTTTAGGTCGCTGAAACCCACGACTTTCTCAAAAATCTCTTTCTTGACGGCGACCTCATTCCCCTTCCGTTTCAACGTTTCCTTGCTCCTTACATCGCCAAACGTCGTACCCCACAAATTGAGCAGCAATACACCGATATTGGAGGCGGCTCACCCATTCTTCGCTACACCCGGCTCCAGGGAGAGGGCATGGCCCGCCTTCTCGACGAGCTGCACCCGGCCACAGCCCCGCACAAAGCCTATGTCGCGTTCAGATACGTTCGCCCGCTAACCGCCGAAACTGCCCGCGAAATGAAGGCCGACGGTGTCAAACGGGCAATAGCATTCACCCAATACCCTCAATACAGCTGCAGTACGACTGGAAGCAGCTTGAATGAGCTGTTTAGAAAAGGGACTGCCGGAGAAATTGACCCGGAAATCGAATGGAGCGTTATTGACCGTTGGGGAATCCACCCCGGGTTTATAGAAGTATGTTTGTCGTTCAGACGTTGGTCATTGACCAACCTTCTTGTTTCCAGGCCGTTGCCCAAAATATTGAAAAGGCTCTCGCCAAATTTCCAGTTGAAACGCGTCATGAAACCGTCGTGCTGTTTTCTGCCCATTCCCTTCCGATGTCAGTAGTCAATCGTGGCGACCCTTACATCCTCGAGGTTGCCGCCTCCGTCTCCGCCGTCATGGACAGACTGAAACACACCAACCCATACCGGCTGGTTTGGCAGTCGCAGGTCGGACCAAGTGCATGGATGGGCATGCAAACTGGGGCTGCTCTGAAGGGTCTGGCGCGTCTGGGCACCAAACAGGTGGTCATAGTGCCGATTGCTTTCACGAGCGACCACATCGAGACTCTGTACGAGATCGACTTGGAATACGCGAAAGAAGCCAGAGAGGTACGCCAACTGTTGTTTCCGAGGACCTTGCTAACAGATTGGCAGCACGGAATTGAGGTCTACAGAGCAGAATCCCTCAACGACTCGCCGGTTTTTATTCGGGCGCTCGCAGACATCGCTACCCACCACCTCCAGCAATATTCGACAAACCGTCGTCCCACCAGTGTCCAACTCGGTCTTCGATGCCCGGGCTGTACCAATGCTACTTGCGGGCAACAAAAGGCATGGCTCGCGAAGGGCGGAAGGCAATGAGGACTTTTGTAGTTATTACCATATATAGAGACAGATGCGATCACGATTACACAAGCCTCGATCAATCGCACTTGCGCTCATCCACAAAGTACATATCCCTCTTGCAATGGACGCGACCATTGTCTCTTCTCCGGGCAAGGTCTTAATCGCGGGCGGCTACCTGGTCCTCGATCAGACCTACACTGGCGTTGTTGTTTCCACTTCTTCTCGATTTTATACTGTCGTCCAAAATTCAAGTGGCCAGGACTGCATGATCACAGTCCGATCCCCGCAGTTTTTATCTGCCACCTGGACGTACTCTGTGAAGCTTGAGCCTGCCGTGTTGGTCCAGGAACTGCCAACAAAGTAAGGCACCTGATCCCTCTATCGCCCGATGGTAATTTCTGCTACTGCGTCTAGTGCGAACAAGAATAAATTTGTGCACTTGGCTTTGCAGAACATATTGTCCCTGGCTTGTGAGATGAAAGGCGTTTCTCACGTTCGGAACCATCTGTCGTCGGGTATCGACGTCTGCATCGTCGGGGACAATGACTTTTATTCTCAGAGGGCGCAGGTACTGCCGGCTGCTGGACACGAGTTTCCTCACTGAATCGTTCGTAAACAGTTGGCATCTCTAGGCCTTCCCCGTACCCTGGCGTCTCTCAGCCAGATAGCGCCCTTTGTTCCAACAGGCGTACCCTTGTCGGAGGTTCACAAGACTGGTCTCGGTTCCTCCGCGGCCTTGATCACATCTCTGGTCTCTGCCCTCCTCCTCCACCTCGCGATTATCCCTCCCTCCGACCTTACGCAGGATGAAAGCGAGGGGAGGCGGCTCGCCCATAATCTCTCACAATATGTGCATTGCTTAGCGCAAGGGAAAGTAGGGAGCGGCTTCGACGTGTCTGCAGCCGTCTTTGGAAGCCATCTTTACACCCGCTTCGATCCCTCTGTCCTCCAAAAACTCATGACTGACGACAGAGTGAGTACTTTTCGTAACTCTTGATCTCTCTCACATTCCCCTTAGCTCAATTCTCGGCCGTTATTGCCTATTATCTCTCCGTTAAACGAAGCTTGGGATTACAAGATTGTCGACTTCAAGCTACCGCCGCTAACTCGAATGATGTTGGCCGATGTGGATGCCGGGAGCGACACGCCTTCCCTTGTTGGGAAAGTACTCAAATGGCGGAAGGAGGATAGCGTCGCTGGTACGATGTTTTCCCTCTCACCTGCTCGACCTGTCATATTCATTTGCTGGTAGCCGACGCCTTATGGTCATCTCTTGGCGTCTTGAATCAAGCATTGGCGCAAACCCTTCTCAACCTGAGCGAGCAACACTTGCAAGACCCAGTCGCTTATGAGAACGGTTTGAAATTCCTCGCAGTTACGAAATCCGACGAGGTAATCTCGAATTTGTGGTCTGCATGGCTTGCTCACCCACTGCCCTCGAAAGTGGACATCTAACCCCAGTTCTCCCGCCGAGGAGACCACGGTCTCAACCTTCATGGAGGTTCACCGAATCTCGGAAGCCATCCGAAGCAAAATGAGAGAAATGGGAACATTATCCGGAGTTCCGATAGAACCAATCGAACAAACCAAGCTCCTCGACCTATGTATTTCGCAGCCTGGAGTTATTGGTGGAGGAGTGCCCGGAGGTAAGTCGCTTCACATTCCACTGAGCACGGGTAACAAATTTATCGCAGCGGGCGGTTACGATGCCTTATGGCTCCTGGTCTGTGACCCTGCAGATTCTGCGTCCCCGATTCGGCGCCCGGTCGAGATCGTCGAGAATGTATGGAGTACATACACTGAGCTTGATGTCTCGCCTTTGTCGGTGGTGGAAAGCAGGGCTAAAGGGGCTCGAATCGAGCAACTTGACATGATTCCAGGATTAAGAAATGCCATAGCCCATTAGCATGATTACAATGTCCAGATATTAGGGTCCGTTCTACGTTTATAGATGGGTTTTAAATACAAATCCTGGCGTCGCCTTCTGATGTCCATGTCTTCCCGAGTGCGAGGTAGAGGGAGATGATCATTACTACGACTCCGAATGCTGCACACGCGTATGCGGGCAGTTTTGCGCGGCTATACCATGGCTCTTTGTTGTCCGTCAGCTTGAGATAACAGCTCGCCGGGAAAATGAACGCGAGGGTGGTCGCAGAGACACCACCCGTGATCTCGAGCATCACGCCCAGATCGCAAGTAACTAGCGCAACTGCACGCTATGAGTGACGAGGCAGGAAATTTTAAAGAATTAAACGCACCTAGCATTGACGCAAACAAAATGGCAGTTGTGAAGAATATGTGTCTTTGCATGTTGAAGGTTTCGTGGGAGAAGAAATATTGTTCTATGACCTGGGCTACGTTGAGACGTCTTCATCGAATTCCTATCGGACTGAAATACCTCTCTGCACACAAACAATTCCAGCGGAAGAGTGGTGAACATGTTCAATCCGAAACAAAACCGTGCTACATTGATCAGGGTATCATTCTGCATTTTTTTTTAGTACGGAGAAGTCAATGGCGGAGGAATATGTGTTACTGGTGAGAAATTGTTTAATATATTTCCCTGCGAAATCAAAGGTCTCGGCAACCGAAGATTAGGAGTTGAGAGGAAGACATTTACCTGGGTCTTGTCGGTGAAAACAACATAGGCCGATATCGCCAGGGTACAACATGCAACAAGCGATAGCAATGTTGAGATATGTGTGACCACGGCGAACCTGTCGAGCGTCGGAGTCCGCAAACTCCCGTAGATGAGGAGTGAGTTGTGATGACAGACTGAAACGTCGTATGAGTAAACAGTGCAACAAAATAGATGTTAGTTACCAAAGGCGAAGCTGATGACCCCGATTGCCTGGAATATGCCAGGTTCGATGAAGGAAAAGCGTTTGGACGGATCACCCTTCAGGTCGGACGAAGTATGGGGACTTTCGATCAGCACCGAAGTGACAATGATAATCATTCCAATGAGGGCAAGACCGGACGCGCGCGATAATTTGTGGATGTCGCGGTAGAGGGAGAGGGGATATGATACACAGATAGTGCAAAGTGCGATGATGAATTTGCGGTTCGTGAAGAGATATAACACGGGTACTGAGTATAATTGAGGGAATATTGAGCGAATGACGTGGGGGATAGTGTCGCCGATGATTATTCCGAATGCACACATCCCTGCGGGCCAACATGAGTTAGGTGGCGTGGTAGCCTTTATGAGGGACTGACCTCCGAAGGCGAAGGCGAATTGGAAGACTATGGCCAACATGAATCAGGCGCGTGAACTAGAACGGACGATGGACTCACATGATACAGCTGCCCTGCCGCTGGAGCCGAAGCAATGGTTCATTATGTCGATGTAAGAATGGGTGCCGCTCAATTTCGCGTTGATGACAATGAGATTTATGGTCCAGTCTGTGACTCCTGACAGCAGGACCAGCAGAGCAAGACCACTGAAGAACCCCGCTTGGCTCACAGCGTACGGAAGACCTTGAGACAAGCATCAGAGATTTACATGTTACATCCAGAGTGCATACCGATAATTCCTGTCGACATTCAATATCGACATGCCAAAGCATAAGAATGACACTAACCTGCTCCGAGGATCGAGTTGGCCATATTCGCGATCGAGTCGAATAGCCCTCCTCCCGCTATACGTTTCGCAGCGAGCGCTTCAAGGTCAACTTGGTCGCTCTCTTGAAATGTTTCCCCGTTTGTTCGAAGAAGAGGGACCGATATATCGACCCCACCACGAGATGCTGAAGAATCGAACAGGCCGACCAAGAGAGGCATACTGCTGTCCATGTGTCCTCGAGGAACGCGGATCTGGGTGTCTTCCAGCTCGTGTTCTTCAAGTTCATCCGTGTCCTGCTCAAATTCTAAAGCAATGAACACAGCGGGGTGCTTTGAGAGTTCGGAACACCTACATACCTGTTTCACGGCTTGCAGACATCGACCTGAGGGGAGGTGCGATGACCTGCACATGCTCCTCGAACCGAACTCCGTGGCCCCGGCGGTCATTCGGGGCGTTCAAGGCGCTGGACTCGTCGTCGGAGTCGTCCGAGTCGAGCTGGAATACGGTGTGGTCATCTGCGAGAAGAGGCTCGTTCGCCTCCGTTCTGCGCTGGCTGTGGTGAGATTGACCGAACATATCCTGATCAAAAGTTTTGGGTCCGGCGTTTACGGCATACCGCAGCGCAGCACTCGACCTTCCTTCCTACCACCACCACTGCAACAGGGCAGGTCCCGCCCAATGTTCACTTTCCTCGACGCTCAACTTGCTCTTGTCCTTTCTGCCGTCTCTCTTGCTGTCGCAGACAGCCTAACACCCACCAGCTTGGCCGCGCAGTTCAGTCTCACCACAAGGTCGCCCATCTTCGCGCTTTCTCTCCGCCGTCTCCTGAAACTGTTTTTATTAGTACCACCCTACCGTTTCCGACGGCAACTCAAAGCAGTGGAGATGCGCAAAGTAAATTCAACATTTGTTGCATCGCACTAACATTTATCACCATGCTTCCAGGCCAAATAGTATCCGAATGGTCTCTCAGCAAGGGCCGCATACAGGCATGCCTATGTTTTACGTCGATGTCGTCTCCGAGTCTAATCCGGTGCACAGAATGGCGCGTCAGACCTTGCTTTCGTCGACGATCCATTCCCGAAATCCCCGGCACCGGGCACCACCGCCTCCGCTGGCCCAGTCCTTCAAGTGACCTACCCAGCAGGTAGCTTCTCTGGCAACACCGGTGGAGCTCAGTTCTATAATCTATGGAACACGACCCAGTCATCCGGCTTTCAGTCGATGGTGCTCTCGTACGAGATTGCCTTTGACGAGGATTACGACTGGGTGAAGGGCGGCAAGCTACCTGGTCTGCGGTAATGAACTCCGACCAAAGCCCATCATTAATCTTTTAACATTGTCTCTCTCAAGGGGTGGTACGCCCGACGGATGCAGCGGCGGTAACAAGTCGGACGGCTTCGAATGCTTCACTACGCGGTTAATGTGGCGGCCCAACGGAGCAGGAGAAGGTGAACAATCTCCCACCGCATTGCAAAAGCAGTTCTGACATTCATCCAATTAGTCTATGCATACATTCCCTCCCCGGACAATTTGTGCAACGAAAAGAATGTGCAGTGCAACGATGAATTCGGCATCTCGATCGCTCGAGGGTCTTTCACCTTTTCCAGCGGCCAGTATGTTGGACCTCAAGGGTTCGAATCCCATGAACTTACCGATTCCAGATGGAACCACGTTACTATGCTTGTACAGCTCAACAATCCAGTGGATGTCGCAAATGGGAATATTGAACTCTAGTTCGTCACCAAGCTACTCTGTCTTTTGTGCTTGTTCTTAAACCGCGAAAAGCTTCAATGACGTGCAAGCGCTAGCACAGCAAGACCTGCAAATACGCGCTAGCTCAAACATAACGATAGGAGGACTTTATTTCTCGTATGTCCCTCGTTTATTCACCAATCCCTTGCTCATCAACTTGCAGGACGTTCTTCGGAGGTACTATCTTTCATATTCATCCTCTTGCAAATTGACAACCGTCGGTAGGTTCTGATTCGAGTTGGGCCACACCAAGTACCACTCACACTTATTTCCGCAACATTCAACTTTGGGGCGGGTCTAATCCCTCGGTCCTTACTGGGTCAAAAGTTACTAACGCGGACATACGCCTGCTGCCGAATCTCCCTACCTCGATTTTCAGTGCTTTATTCTTCGGCCTTCTGGGTTTCATAGGACTGTAGTGGACTAGCGCACTTGGGGACGCTGTAGCATATTGTAGAGACCATAGACCTCATTTAATAACTGACAGTTTTTCGGCCGAAACCTTGTTCCCACCCGGCCCCTTCAATTATTCAGCATAAGTCCGAAGCTGACCGCGTAACTTGCACCCCACACTCATGGCCTTCTCTGGGGCACTGGTTTGTCCTGCTGCTGCTGCTCGAATTGCAATGTTGAACCTTTGCATTCAGACCCTCACCGATCTCAACGACTTTATCTCGCCTTCCCAGGCGTGCATCAAACCGGTAGAGCAAATAAATAAGGAGCCTCAAAAGCAAATCGGCGCGGCCTCGGTGCGCTTCAAAATCCTCAGTGGCCGCGATCATCTCTCATTGGAAAGCAGACCGAGATTCACATTGACTCCGGCGGGTCGTACTATGAGGTCTCGACCGAGGGACCTCAAGCCGCCTCAAGCAGCTCGGGTAGAAAACTCGAACAAGCACAGATCAGCTTGAACGATTGTCTAGCTTGTAGGTAATATTGTTTTCGTCTGTGCGCGTTCTCTATCCTTACAAGTGGCAGTGGTTGCATAACTTCTGCGGAATCTGTTCTCATAACGCTTCAATCACACACCGAAGTCCTAACCTTTCTGGAGTCGAATGCCTTGGAGGAAGTCTCATTGCGTCGACTACCGATCATTTCGATTGCGCCTCAAACCCTCGCGTCTCTGGCCGCTTCGGTGTCCTCGCGGAGCTCAGTCCCAACCACCCCCCGACAAATTCTTCGGCGTGTTCGAGTTTTTTGCGAATCCGTCCTAGGTTTTGCACAAGTCTTTGACACCACGTTCGCTCGGCATGTCGCCCTGCGCGAGCACGTTCAAGAGTTCGAAGAACGCCGGGCTCAATCCGAGTCTTCGACTGGGCAAATGCCCATGCTTGCTAGCGCATGCCCCGGATGGATCTGCTATGCGGAGAAGGCACATGCTGAGATGCTGCCCTTCATTTCGCGGACCAAAAGTCCACAGCAAATAATGGGAACCTTGGTGAAAAATTGGATGGGCCAAACTTGGGATAAACTGTGCGTTCTGCTCTTTTTTGTGGGGGGGGGAAGTGATTGGTGACGCCGCTGCAGTCCACACGAAATCTACCACGTCTCAGTGATGCCTTGTTACGACAAGAAACTAGAAGCCTCTCGGACAGATTTCTATAATTCCGTCTACTCCACCCGCGACGTCGACTGCGTTATAACAACCGGGGAACTCGAATTAATATTGAACGAAAAGGGCTGGGATCTCTGTGCGCCAGTTGCTGGCGAACTGGAGGAACCACAGTCCCAGAACCTGTCACAGAAAGCATCGATAATCTCCGCGTCGACCCTTCCCGAGCTCATCACACATCCTGGGACCTCGTCAGGTTCCTACTTGCATTCCATTATATCCCACGTAACGGCAACATCCCCAACCCCCCTCGTGCTTTCCGTCAAGACGATGCGCAACTCCGATTATGAAGAGTACGTCCTGCGGCGCGAAAGTGACCAGGTTGAAGTCTTCAAAGGCGCGAAATGCTATGGCTTTCGGAACCTACAGAATGTGGTTCGGAAAGTCGGCCGTGAACGCGGCGTTCGGGTGGGGACCGGCGCTGCGGGTCGTCTTCCCGGTCGAGGTGTCGTTCGGCGCGGCAAGAAATCAGCGGATGACGGTCAGCCTGACCGTGGATACGATTATGTCGAAGTCATGGCGTGCCCGGGCGGCTGCGTCAATGGGGGTGGCCAGTTGAAGCCGTTGACTGCGCCAGCTCTGGATGCCGAAGGCTACACACGCGACTGGGAGGAGTCGGGCGTCATGCAGAACGCCAAATGGGGGGACAAGGAATGGACCAAGAAGGTAGAAGCGTCGTACTGGGCGATAGAGCAGCGGCAAGAGGAAGCCGATTGGTTGCTCGGAGTGGTCTTGGATGAACTTTGTCCCACCGATGAGGGTCTTGGGGATGTCGACGTTCACGCAGAGAACGAGGCTTGTCGCAAGCGGTTATTGCGGACTAATTACCGAGCGGTGGAGAGCGATATTGTAGGACTAGCGGTCAAGTGGTAGGTATTAGACGGTGTAATATATAACTGGCTTAGACTATATATATGTACGGGTGGAAAGCAAAGAAAACAGCAAATGTGGTGGTACAGCGCACAGCGGGATGAGGTCGTTTACAGTTTGGCGAGGTCTACCGGCGACGTCGATTAGTGGGGAGGTTTGAGAAAAATCCTTCCTGACAAGGGGTGCAGTAGGCGGAGGATAGGGAGGTGTGCTGGTTGAGGTCGGGACCGTAATGCTGTGGGTGGCTTGTGAGTGGCGCGCTGAAGGCCACGAAAGCGGCTGACCTGGATGCAGTCAAAGGATCTGCACTCGCGAGGATGCTGAGCGCTCTTGGTGCAGTAACCTTTTGTTTCCGGGAATTTAGGTGTGCGCCAGGTTGTTGAGTTCAAGTTACTTACGGCTCCCACAGTCATGTTTCCTGTCGAGGCTGGTCTGCCACATGGGGATCAGCGACGCGTAGAGGTTGGACAGGCACGCGTCTTACCACCTGGTAGTGGCCGCAGGCATACCTGGCGCGAAAAATAAGACGAGGAGGGGGAAGGGGGAGGAGAATGGGTCTCACTGGACACCGGTTCTGTAAGCGATGTCTGAATGAGCCGGAGACGGAATATTAGACAAAGAACATACGTGTCGTACTGGCACATAGTAGCGGGAATGGGTGGGCCACGGAGGGGAATCAACGGGGGGGAGGAGGAGGAGGAGCGGGGTGTAGGACTGGGTGGAGCAGGAAAAGTTGGGCGGTCTTTAAAGCCATTTCGGAATGGAACTTGTTGCCGGTCGCGGATCAGAGAACGGGAACACGCCTTTACTGTGCCATGCTCGTCGAGGTCACCTCACGCAGTCGGACTGGCCTCTTTCTCTCCTACCGCGACTCCCGTGCCCGTATATCCCGCCACCGTACCTCGTCCTACCCCGACGACCCCTACGCCGCCACAGACGACGAGCACGAAGGTCTTATTCCCGTCTCTCCAGGTCACACCGCGTTGGATCTCGACCTCCCTCCAAAATGGTCCTATTTTTGCCATTCCTGTCACCTAGCCTTGCGGAACTCATCACCGCACCAGGGTCGACATCTCGGAACAAGTACAGGACGTTCTCGCAGACACTCTCGCAAAAAGTCCGCCCCCGCGTGTCTTCTTTCACCCGTCCCTCTTACGCCTATCCCAGTCACGGCCCTCGAGAAACTCCACGCAAAACATGTTCTTCCCGGTTTCGCGGATCGATCTTCAGAGGAGCGTGAAATTGAAGCCATAACGACAGACATTACAAAGGTCTGCGTACCCTCATCGGGCCATCTCGCCTTGCTTTTAATGCTGATTGTCCCTCACAGGACTTTCGCCGGTGTCAAACCCTGATCCAGCGCATCGGAACCCAGCCCCATTCCTTTCCGCCTTCACACCCGGATGCTCAGTCTTCAACACATGCCGCACTCGCCGCCAAAAACGTTCAACGCGGATTGGCTGCAAAAGTTCAAGATCTCAGCGCCACTTTTCGAAAGAAACAACGCGTCTACATGGAAAGTAAGCTCCGGGCGGCCCGTTCCTTCCTCGCGATAATCTCCATCGATTTCATCATGGGGTTACGCCTGTTGCATCTTCTTCACCGGCCGTATGTACGAATCCGTGAACTGACGCTCCCTCTGTCCAGAACTTCAAGGTCACGCTATAAAAAATCAAGATCTACTGATTGCTTCCGGCACTATATCCCTCAAAGGATCCGAAGGAATGTCTGCTGTGGATGACGACGTCGAAGCCGCTGTGCGTTTGTGCCTTTTTCGGGTTCTTGCATATCATCGTTAAGCTCTCGGCTATTTTTCTTCCTCCACGTTTTTCTACGGATCATAGGCCCACACCCAAGTCCAATCACTCTCCGACCCTTCACAAGACCTCACCGCACGCGACCGCGAGCTGACCGAGATCGCCAAGTCCATCAGCTCACTTGCTGAGCTCTTCAAAGACCTATCGGTCCTAGTAATCGATCAAGGCACCCTTTTGGATAGCGTAGAATATAATATAGAGCAAACCGCGTTCCAGATGGAGGATGCAGTACGTGAGCTCAAGGTCGCTACAGGGTATGTGATCGCTTGCTCTACATCCTCCGCTGCAGCTGACTCCGAACCAGGTATCAAAAGAACACCGGCAGGCGGCAGTGCATCTTCCTGCTACTACTCATAATCTTTGGCCTCATCGTCGTACTGATCTTAAAGCCAAAACGACATTCCGCCCCTCCTCCTCCTCCCTCACCTCCAGAAGGCCGGCGACAATTAATATATATGATCTAGATATGCCTGCGTGCCAGCACAGGACTGAGTACATTGTGCGATGGTATGTTCGATCGTCCGATAACCTCAAGCGGGTGGTATATGGCTGACAGTCGGCATCGAAACTGGTGTTGGGCCTGGTCGACGAGGCGATGTCATGTGAAGCTTTTCCAAAAATGGTTATTGAGGGGCAGCATCCTCGAAGAATAGTACGCACCTCATCTGGATCTCCAAAGATATCATCCTGTCTGTCGACTAGAGGGCACAGTTTTCAGAGTAATCCCACGAAAACGCACAAGTACAAACTCACGCAGGACAGCGTCTGGAGAACTGAGTTGCCAGCTTTTGCCTGTCGCTTCTGCAGTCTTCTTCTGGCTGTGTTTAACGCTATCGTTAAACTCTTGCCATGGCACTTCTGTGTAGCGTTGTGTCCCCGGCTCAGCATGAGGGTTACCGGACGGCCCGTAGATACCGAGTTCAGCTAGAGAACTCTTGAGCGCAATCAACCATTTATTCCTTCTTTTCGCTGCGTTGCCGTCGGTGAGCTTATTTCTGGGCGAGTCAGTTGAACTACCTTTCAGGGCGCCTTGCTGCCCGTTACTCTTGTACTTGATGTCCGCTTGCAATGTCATTTTGGTTTGATCTGGGAAATCTGTACGATGCTGAGGGAAGGCTCCTTGAGAGGCGAGATATGCCCAACCTAGCACGACTACGTCAAAAGCAGGTTGATAGTCCCGGCGCTCGGTCGTGACAAATGTCAGCATTCTTTGACGAAGCTATCGTGGATTGTGAAACGATGGAACAAACATTATATGAAGACCATACCAGTTCGACCTCTTCGAACGTCGTGGAATAGTTTACGTCGAAACTAAAAGACTCCGACATCTAAAATAGCGTTTGAGTGATCAAGCGCCCGCGGTCAAGAAGCGTCTTTACCTGCGGGCTCCTGCGGATGTTGTGGATGAACTGCGAGTTGAGAACGGTGCTGCGACAGAAACATTAACAACAAAGCTTATAGAAATGGAAGCGTAACCAACTTGGGAGCCTGAACGGAGACGCCATCCGAATTGAGGAATATCGTAGTCAGAAGGCGAATCTAGAATCTCTGCTTAGAAAAAACGGAGCAAGGGCATGTAATGTGCCGACCTCCTTCACAGTGTAGCTTGTCTTGTCGATGATGACTCTGTCCCCAACATCGAACGGGTGCTTTATGAAAAGGAAGATGATACCTGGTGAAAAATAAGCTATTCGGTGCGGCGCGTGAGAAAAACAAAGGTTACTCGTGAGGACCTCAGAGAGCGTGCCGCCGATGAGCCAGGAGAGCCCAAGCACGAGGGTTCCGGCACTTGTAACGAGTGTAGCCACCTGGGCCTCCAGTGCTACGGCCACAATCAAAATGGCGATCACCACCTGTCCTCAGGGGTTCAGTCGAATCGGCAAGGCGGGCCAGGAACGTAGCGTACATAGAGCGACATGAAGATGTTGTCCAGCCGACCGACGGCAGAATCCAAATCTTGCATGGAATGTTCGATGGAGAGCTGCTCCCGATGTAATTCCCTAACCAGCGGTTAAAATGAGGGACAGCATAGCTTCGGTGGAAGCACCCACATCACCGCCATCTCTACTTCGTCTCGGGTCGCATCACCGTTGGAGTCTGTATCGAACAAGGCAAAAACGGCGTCGGCCTCCCCGGGCGTGGAGAAGTAGCGTGCGATATCCTCGACCACCAAATAATCTGCATTGGGCTTGGCGAACGAATAGAATAATCGGCGGGCAAGAAGGCGAGATCGGTTCGCCGATTCCAAAGCAGTTTGAACGATGCTTTGGGGAGAGTTGGGTTGAAGGACCGAGGTCCCAGTAATCTCGCTTGCTACGTTTCCAAAAATTGTAGTGCCTATTAGAGAAACCGGCGTCAATTCTACTTCCTCTACGTGTTAATGATACCCGCCTGATTTCGCCGCACTGCGGACCCCATGAAGCGCTTTCTTGAAAAAACGGCTCGGGTTCATAACAGTCTGCTTGACAGAGTTGGGGCCGAGTGTGTCGGAGCGACCGATGTTCTTGGAATTGCGATACAGAGTGACGATTGACTTGACAGCGAACTTCTGGTCTGCGATCCGCTCCGAATAACTTCGCTCGTGGAATTTACCTGTCCGCAATTGAGAAACAAAGTGTTGAAAAAGTATAGGACCGACCGGCAATCCACTGGATTGAAAACTTTTCAAAAAGAAGTACTGCACTACAGAGCATGAACGCGAAGAAGAGCTTCTGGCCGAGATCGATGATTTTAATAGAATTGGAGCTGGCAGTGGAAGCTTGTCTGCTGTTGATGAGCGGATTGTAGGACACAAAGACGCCCAGGGTCCAGAGGAAGATCGCGACGTAGCGGTGAAGAACCTGCAGCCAGTCGAGGTATCGCCGAGTCCCAACCGCAATAGTGCCCACGGTCCAGCGAATGATACGGGGAAAAATCATCCTGTCAAATGGTGGATAAGTTACCAGGTTCCGGGAAGCATTTACTGAAACTTACGACGTGGCCAAAGCACCCCACCAGCCTAGGGGGTCGTATTAAGCGCTGGAGAAGAAGGTAATTGATAGCACGACTTGCCTCCCCATAAGACAGACAACCAGATCGACCACCACAACAACCCGACACCCCAAACCTGGTTCAGATATTAGCAGTCATCACGCAGCGGCCTAGGACGGCAGGAGACTTGCTTGAGCATTCGGGGTTGTTTTTGTGAGCACCAAAATTCCGGGGATCCACAGGAGCGCAAGAACAGGTACGATGAACAGAATCCAGCGCGAGACCTTTGCCGTTTAGATAGAATCGTTACAATAATATTCTGCGACGATTTCTCACAATTGATACATTGAGGAGGTAGTTGTAGAGCTTTGAAGCCTTGCAGGATGATTAGTCGACGACAGAGTGTGTGGCGAAGGCTAACCTACCCCCGTATTGGGCACGTCTCCTTCCGCGTACGCGAGATGAGCCTCACTGGCATTTCTGGAGGGGTCAAATTCTTGGTACGAGTGCTCCATCTTCCGCACTCCCGAAAGAAGATCCCAGGATCCTCCGGGGGTATGTGGCGGACGGGGCATTCCAGCAGCTTGTTCGGGGTCGTAGCCGGCGTGCGGTGTGCTTGCACCAGAGTGCATCGTTGAGAGCGGGATGGAGGATTTGGACATTTGCTCGTCGCGGTAGTTTGGAGGATAGTTGTGGCTCCTGCTTGGCCCAGGGGGGTGGAGATCAACGGGGTCGTACTGCTGCGCCATGGAGCGGCCTTTGCAATTTCTCGATTTCTGTAACGCCGATGTCGAGGTGTCGATGATCGACGATCAATTTTGTCGCGATTTCCATTTCAAGACTACATACAACATGTATCACAGACTCCAGTTTGCAGGGGCTGCTGTGGAACCTGGACTCGACCAGCCACCAGTACCCCACGCAGCTCCTCCTCGAGCCGGACTGGCCCACCCTGTCGGGGCACCACCAGCCGCCCCACCGGCTCCATCCCCTCCCCAACCCCCACCCGCTGGAGCGGCCCCCCACACTTCGGCAGCAGGAGGGGCTTCGTCAACACGCTCCCCTGGAACCATATCCGGTTCCGTCTTCTTCAGGCCGAGTACAACTTTGGCCAGCTTTGACTGAAGCTCCGCCAAACCCTGCATAACAACTTCCTGCGGGCCCAGGCTGCCGTCCGTTTCCACCTCGAAATAGAACTTGCCTGGTTGTGCGTTGAAGTCAAAGGCTTCGTCGTCTCGCGGTTTCTCTTCTTCCGCAGCATTGTCACCCAGCGGCCACTCAGCCCGCTCGTCAGTTTCGAACCAGTGGGTCGTATGCCGCAATTTATTGTGCGGGTCATACTCGAATGAAACGGCCGAACACGGCGACCATTTCGCATGTTCTTTGGCTATGCCCTACGCGAATCATAAATGCTGCATGTGCAATCGGAACACACGAACCTTTTTCGCAATGCACCGAAGCTTCAACTCTTGGCCCTTGCGAATCTTGCAAATTAACACCGGCGCGACATCGGGGTCGTCTGAAAGAAGTGAGGGGAAGATACGAATGTAAAGATCGAGAGCGTACTTTTGCCTACGGGATGGCCAAAATATTCCCCTCGTTTCGTCGGCTCATCCCCAGCTTCACCTTCACCGACGTCCTCAAAATCGTTGCTTTGATAGTTGGCAACTTCGAGGTGATCGCTGGTGATATCCATAGTTGTGTTGTTATGGCATGCAACGTCGAGTTTTAATTGAATAGAGCAGTATTGGCATGCAGCCATACAGGTGCAGTCCTATCGGCGTTGAGGAAAAGGTCTGTACAGGCCAAGGGACGACGCACCCTGTTGTACCGCATTCCCTCGTCGCAATTGCTGCTGTTCAGAGGCACCATTCCGAGTCGGTGGGCAATAAATTCATCGGGAAGCACAGTGGTATTGGCTTGGATCTCGACGAGGTCGATGGCTGACGGAGAATTTGAGAACTGGCAGCATATTATCGAAGAACAAGGGCGGACCAATAGTGGGCAGATCCGCCATCATGACCCGGCGTAGAGAGTTTGCAAAGCTGACCAAGGACGGCTGTTAACGACACGAGAGGGTAGAGGCGGCGCACGCACGCGAGGTCAACATTTTCGAGAACAAAATTGACTCTGTCTTTCTTGAGATCGCGTATTCTGACGGAGGGCTCGAGGTCGGAGTGGGCTTGCATAATCGTTTTCGTTGAACAGTCGCGAGGAACGAGCGGCTTGCGGTTGTCGTGGTAAACGGGAGGAGGACGCGAGAGTGACTGTCACAGTGACTCTCGCTTGCTTCCAGACCGTCATGACCTTCTCGTTTCTGTGCCCCGAATACCAACCACAGTTGCTTTTTGTGGTCCCCCATGAGCCCCGACCAGCCCGTGCACATCCTTTCTGCTGGCCATAGCACCCTTGTGTGGGTTAAACCTCTGTACGCCTGCCGGCGCTCGTCGACTCTGTTCGTTGGTATTGCGCTCGTGCACGGCACAGTGCTGTGTCTTGTATAAGGTACGGAGAGGAGGCCGCTGCAGCTGCTCCGGACGGGCGTACTCTGCATTAGTACCAGTTCTCTCCTCGATGTTTCTCTCGAACAATCTGAATCTGAAAATATTGACCCCATCGGCTCGAAACGCTCTGGCAGTGAAATTTCTTTCGCAGCCAAGTTCTACTTCATATGGACTGAGAAAGATTGCGCGAGGAGAAAAAGGCAGAAATTTAGCTTGGTTTCAAAATAAATGAGGCGGTGGTTTGACGCGACTCGGGTAAAGTAAATTAGATGCATTCAACGTGACCGTACCTCGAGCTCGTTCTCCTTCTCCGCACACCTGCCGCTAGCGCACACCATCCACCACCCTTCCTTGATTCACCAGGCGACTCTTCGGAGGGTGAGACTTCGCCATGTCCGACCTCTACGCGTCGGATTATGAGCGCCATTTGACGCAGTTCCGGGCGCACCTCTCCGGGGACATGGGTCCTTCTCCTCGGTCCTCCTTCGTACCCCCAGCAGGTTACTGGACGTCGCGCGAAAAGGAACAGTTTTTCCACGCCCTCTCCGTGCACTCGCGCCTACGGCCAGACCTCATCGCAGACGCGCTCAAATCCAAAACCGTTCTCGATGTCTGTGCCTATATCGACGCCCTCGATCGAGCCGCTGCTGCTCAGCCTCTCCCAACGTCTCCCCTCAGAACGACCCTTGAAGGTGCTATGGAGGTCTCCGAGTCCTGGATTGACTATGAGGAAGAGCAGGCGGTGGCATTGGCGAAATCAGAGCCCAAGTTCGAGGAGGAGGCAGAGAAGGCTAGACGTGCCGAGTTGTTAGCGAGTCGTTTTCAGGACGACCCCGCGTACTGGAGTTGGAAGACGGAACAAGAGCGCCTCTGGAAACAACAGGACGGGTTGGCAAAGCTCGGCCCCTTACACCTCAAACTACTAACGTCGAAAGCGCGAGAGTCGGATATGTATACGTCCGCGCAACCACCTCCTACCACGTCCGCGGTGCGCGACGGCGACGAGCATATTGACCCTGTCCTGCTCGCCTTGTCGGCTGCGCAACCATCTCCCCCCGCATCACCGCATCTTCCCTTCGAAAAACATGGCGACACATATGCCATGAACCGACTCCGTATGCGTAGTCGACGCGCGAGGGCTCGCGGCGTCCAGCCCAACATGGATCCGACTGTTCAGCTTCCCCTCGGTCGCAAGAGAACAACAGTGTACCTCGTAAAAGACAGTCGTAAAAAGCGCAAGCTCAAAAAAGCACGACAGGAACTCGGCACGGATGAGGAGGAAGCAGAATCGTCGGTCCCAGGTTCCCCAACACCCAGCAGATCGGACGACGATGATGTCGAGCCGGGGGTTAAAGTTTCCTATCACAGAGGTGGCCTGACTGAGCGCGACAAAGTCAAGTCCGCCCTCGAGGACCAAGGCATTACTTCGGAAACTCTCATGGAGTGGGGTTTCGATGTCTTCAATCTGGTTGGGCTAAGCAAAGTGATGAAGTAAGAAAGAACGATCTCAGCACTTGATGTCCCACTGCTCACACCGTATCTCACAGTGCGCACAGTGCGTGCGCCGATCCTGAGGAATATGATGCAGGCGAAAACTCGGTTGCTTCCACCGTCTCCCTCGGCTCCCTCAAGGTCTTGCGTGCCATACTCTATGAATTTACCTCCACGATCGTGCATCGGGCAATTTCGCACCGCGAGCAGGAGCTCCATTTGAAGCGGGGTATGACAATATGGAAGTTGTGCCATCAAGACGAGGTATTCCCTCTTCACTTAAAAGGTGAAAATAGAGCTGAATCGCGGCAGATAACAAGTGGGAATGTAAGAGAGGTTCTACAGATGCACGGTTGGAATACTCGCAACCTTCTGACAGAGGACGACGATATATCGTCCTCTGACGACGAGGGAGTGGATGACGCCGACCGCCGTAGGAAGAGCCTGGAAGAGCGGCTCAGTCGAGATGATTTCGCGTTTTACCATCGCCTTCCGCTACATCGCGAACTGGCTCCTCCTTTCGCGAGGGCCCCGGAAACATCGGATGACTTGTTGCCTGAAATGGACGTCGACGAGTTGGTTGCTGAGCTGGACGCTGAAGCACAACTTGACGAACTGGATCAAGGTTTGGAAGCGGTGTACGAAGAGAAATTGTGGCAAACCGTGGGTATGGATCGCGACGAATAGATATGTGTGATGAGTAGGTGCGCATTCCCATAGTATAAAGGCGATTCTAAGAGGAAAATCCCTATACAGCGATATACCCGCCGCGATTGGAGGATCTTCGAGGTCGGACGGCGGAACACAAATGGGAAACGACGTCTCGTAGCATATACGGCACCTCCATCCAGAAATCCCGATGGCTAATGGTCGAGTTAGCTGATGTTAATGAGAGGGTATGGGTGGCATACGGAATGAGGTCCAAGCCCCTCGCAGCGTAATTTGAATAATTCAGGTAAACGCCTATCGCCATATATGTGGCGAAAGCCAACAGGAGCCTGTTTTTCTCTATAATTCAGCAACATCCGCGAAACAAAACTTCGATTAACTCACAGCAGCAAAAACCAGCCCACAGACGACAACGACCCTGAACTCGACCCGCCATTCTTGGGAATACCATCCTCTCCGTCGCTTCCGTGGTCTTCGTCTTCCCCCGCGAATCCGCATCCGGCAGGGCCGGCCCATTCCAATTCGAGTTGCTCCCCGTTGTACGAAATAAAGCTCGGTTCTCCTTTCGTCGTATCACACAGCAGTGTAATAACGACGGACTGTTGTGCATCGGTAGAGTTGATTGGGTGTGGGTAGACCCCGCCGTGCATCAACAGGGAAACACCCTTTGGCGCTGTCAATATTGTTTAGGCCAAGCAATTGGTTAATAAATAGAAGCCGCACAAGAACGTGGAGTGTACGATGGGTTGAGGTTTGAAGTCTGAGCTATCGGTATAACCGAAACTACGCGGTCAGAGCCATCTTTGTGATTAATCTTCGTTAGACACACTCGAGTACCGGCGGGGCACTGGTGGAGTTGTCAAGAGGTGAAGCTCTGGCCCTATACACTTGACCGTCTCGTACCTGGTCTGGGTCCGGAACACCCTCCTGCTGTTGGAGGTCGGAGCATAATGAGAGCCTGACAGAGTCCACTTCGCGTGTTGGAGGCGTGTCCCGTTCACGGGTAGCGGTGTGTTCCCCGGAAAAGGAACTGAGGTCATATTTGAGCCCATTCGTTTGGAAACGACAGTTCTCGAAGGGTTCCTCCAATGCTGCGGCCGGTAGTGAGCAGGAGAGCAGGAGGAGGAGGAGCGTCAGGTCCATGTTCCG
This sequence comes from Mycena filopes, assembly GCA_029281495.1. Classification (NCBI taxonomy): domain Eukaryota; kingdom Fungi; phylum Basidiomycota; class Agaricomycetes; order Agaricales; family Mycenaceae; genus Mycena; species Mycena filopes. The sequence goes on along the minus strand of JARIHR010000131.1, from coordinate 27,629 downwards.
AAATGGTCGTAATATCATAGTTGAGGCTTTTCTGAATCAGAAATGAGACTTTAAGACGACCCATACATAGCACAAACCACAGAAGAAAATTTGGCGGCGTGGACGCGGTGGATACAAGACTTGAGTTGCAGGGTTCGGATAACAGTGAATGTAGTGTTGCCGCGAGCTGAGTTCGAGGGAGTTCGAGGTGATGGTCCATCAAGCTTGGAGCAGCTCGAGGTGGAGCGAGTTCGCCTCGAGTTGGCTCGAGGTTATTACGTGAACGGTCTTTAAAGGGTAATCCAGAGTCTCACGCGTGCGCAACAACGTCGACGAGCATTGTATCTTCCCATCGCAGCCCCAGAATCAACATAATACGGTGAAAGGGAGGCTTCAGTGTCCCTCCAAATTTTTCCGGCCCAAAACGACCCATTTCGCGTGGCAGGGAAGCAAAACAACTTGATGGCAAGATATTTCAACTGCGGCGCAACCGGGCCTATTGAGGGTCAATACATTGTGTATCGTACTCGGGGACCCTTAGTGATGGATATTCCGGTAGCCTCCAATTAATTGGGCCCATGTCTTTGTGCTGTTTTGAGAATCCGTTGGCTGAATAAATCTTGTTGGCAGAAGGCAGTACACGACCTTCCCTGTAGAATTCTTGTTAGGGCCAATCGAACATTATCATATTAGGCAAGATAACATTGAGAAATGAATAAAGACTGCTAGTATGCACCCACAGGGAATTTCTGAAATGCGGACTCTCGCGAGCTCTAACGGAGATAAAGTACTCAAAAAGGAAGTGGATTTTGATGGAGCTCGAGTCAGCTCGAGTCGAGCTGAGCTGCCATCAGCTCGAGGTGCCCAGTATAGTAACGCACCGAGGCGAGCTGGTAATCACCTCGATCTACCTCCACCTCGCGGCAGCACTAAGTGAATGTGGATCCGTTGATGCGAAACATGCTCGGGCATCAAGCGGCTTGTCGGCACGCTGACCGAATTCTACAAGCTTTTGAAGTTGACTCTAAGTAGTTCACATGTACAATTCGCTTTCGTGCCATACAATTGTCCATTACGACCCAAATCTAGCAAGTCTCCTTCGTCGGAGCTCGTCGACACTGACCTCGGCATCCTGAGGTGGCTCAGTCTCCGACAATTCAGACTGTTCACGGGGCTGAATATGCGGTACGTGGATAGAGTCATCCGAAGGGCCTTGTTCAGGCAAAGACCAGCCTTCAGGGAGCTGCTCGAGGGATGCTTTCAGTGCTGCCTCTATCAGTGAAGGGTCAGTCAAATGAATGAACGGCAAAAAGAATTGTGGCGCTCACGCAAATCAGCGTCGTCGTCGTCGTAGACACGGTTCTGACCGAAGTGGGAGGACTGCGGCTGCATCACATCTTCCATCCCAGCTTCGACACCCATCTCACCAGCTACGCCGGACTCGACTGGGCCTCCGTGCCCCTCGAGGCGCGCTGAGGCCTCACTCTCCTCTATCGCTCGCCGAATCATCTCGTCCTCGGTCTCGCGCTCACGAACACCTTCATTTCCCTCCTCGGCCCACAACTGCCTCTGTGCATACTCCTGCTCCGCTTTCATCCTTTCCAACAACAACCGATTTCGCTCCATAGTCTGTGCAACGGGATCAAGGTCTGGGGAATCATCTTGCGGTATCGCGGGGGATTCACTCCCCGAAGAAGGAAGAGGGACGGTGTGCCGAACGACGGGCGGAGGGGCATCGGATGATAGGTCCCCCATTAATGAAGCCTGGAGAGCTGCCTGCAGGTCCATATCTTCGTCTTCCATACCTTCAATCCGATTGGTCGTAGAGCTTCCACTAGCACCATGAGAGCTGAAAGCCTGAAGATTGGGCCTGGTTGCAGAATTAGGCTCGGGAAGGGTCCTTGCCAGTTCGTCCACTTCGGTATGCGGCAGGTCAGTGGTTTCAGAAGGATTGGCTGGAGTAACGGCGAAGACAGAGTAGCCTGTGAACCGAAATTAATATAGGTGTGGCAGGAATCTGGTCGCCCTTACCATCCGCCTCGGCCTGTTGTAACACCATACCTAGCGATTCGCGGTGAGGATACATACTTCCAAGGTGACTAGGAAGGGGCCTCACCCAGGTAAAGTTTAGATATCCACTCCGGCTTGGAAAAGGAGTTGAGGTTGAACCAGTGTGGTCCGAACCGACGTAGAGCTGATGACCTTATATTAGCCAAAATTCTACCCTACGGAACACGACGCACTAAACCAATGCTGTTCGTAATTGAGAATGAAGGCTAATTGATCCCTGGGAAGTCGGTCAGACTCGCAACTCTAAACCAGAAATCAACATAACTCACTCTGGATGGTCGTGGAATGGCCGCATCTCTTCTCCACGCCACCGGGAAAGGCTAAGAATTCGGTCGGAATGCATATAATTGGGGTGTGGGAGATCGTACTTGAGCCCCCAGACCTTCAGCGCGTTATCCAGAACTTGGACAGAGAAGAATCCCTAAGGAACGACAATTGGAATCCATCGCGATTTGTATATTTTTTGCAGGCAGATTGACACATACTGAATCGTCCATATTGCCAGATCTGGCACCAGAGTTATTGTCGTCGTAGCTCTCTGGGATTGCGACGCGTATTGAGTGAGACTGAAGAGGACTCCGAGTAAAAGTGAACCTTCGAGAATGTCGAGGTTGCGAGCGATTTCCGACAAATCTGGGGCGGTAAACTAACGCGAAGGTCAGTTAAAGGAAGACGGAGGGAACGCCCAGATAGTCACATAGCTGCCTTGTAGCAGAGAATTGAGCGCGTGTTGAGCGCAAAGCATCGAGCTAGAGCCATTGTCAGTGTTGCACACGATGTGGCACGATATAGGCGGATCTGCACCCTTCCTCCTGGCTCTCGTGGTAGATGAGACTTTCCAGACCAGACATGGCGAACGAGTTCAAACTGAAGGAGTCGACGCGTCGACGTGATGTGCTGATCTGATCAAGTTACGTAACTAATTGACACGCCCAAGAAATAATGTCCACAAAAAAGCAGAGAAATGCCGCCCCTCAAATCGTGCGCTTCAGAGATCATGTTTCCCGGTGAAATCAAGTCAGAAAGGGTGTTCAATGTACGACAGGGGTCAAAGCAGTATGAGTGGTGGGCATGAACTTTGAGACTGCACAGAGCTAGATCTGGCAACACTGACAACGTCTAGCTGGATGGCTTCACCAGTCGTGGCATGTTCTACAGAGCAAAACCTCGATTAACTCAGGCAAGGGCGGCCATTCACGAATTTTTGAATGGCCGTGGGGCTGATGACAATCGCATCGCTTCCTGTTCATCTTGACTGCGATAAATCTGGCATAATGATAAAATCTTGGTGGGTGCGATGCTGTCCAGCGGGCAAGATTGAAGGAAGGATAAGTGGGATGGGAACTCACCCGGATACTGCCTTGAGTCATACTATCCACGGTGTTCAAGTGTCCGCAGCGATATGATAATCACTATGCGATGAACGAAAAACAATCTATCCATCTTAGAGAAGACGGCCAGATGGGGCGGCATCAAAGCCGGTGCTACGGTCGTATACCAGAGACCCACGGACAAACGTCTGCTTGACCTGGCCGCGAAGGGTCAAGCCTTCGTAAGGCGACAGTTTGTTTTTGAATTGAAGAGAATCTTTGGTAACCTGCCAAAAGTAAAGTGGGTTCGTAGAGAAGAGTTCGGCCGTCGTAGTGACGCACCGTAAATTCGGCAGACGGGTCAAATATTGCAAAATCCCCATCAAGGCCAACTTTCAACTGGCCTTTCAACTCACCAAGCCCGGCGTGTTCGGCAGTTTTCTGGCTAGTCCACTGCAAAATTTGGGCGAGAGTTACCCCTCTCTTGGAACCCTCCGTCCAGAGCAGACTCAGACCAAGTCCCAGAGTACTGATCCCCCCCCAGGCACCCATGATATCGCCTTCGTCAATCTTCTTCAGCTCGGTGACACAGGGACTATGATCAGAGACGACGCAGTCAATGGAACCGTCTAATAGCGCCTCCCATAGCAACTCCCGGTTCACATTCTCGCGGATGGGCGGGCAGCATTTGAATTCCGGCCGGCCAGACGGGATGTCATCGGCGGAGAGACAGAGATAATGAAAGCACGTCTCCACGGTGAGTTTAAGGCCAGAGGATTTCGCCGCACGAATCAGGGGAAGCGCAGAAGCCGCAGATAGATGGACGATGTGGCATCGAAGGGATGGATATAACTTCTGCAACTTAGTTATGAGAGAAATTGCGTCGGTCTCTAGTTTTTGCGGACGGGACTCGAGAAAAGTCGAGTAAGACGTTGAAGGCTGCGTGGACTGGGAGGGATCAACGGGGGAATCGTCGAATTCGGCGTGGAACAGCAGAACCGTCGAGGAATCCTGGAGTAACTTGGGTTACATGCCGTCGATCAAGAAAATGTCAACGACACCCACCTGTAGTATTTCCATTGCAGCTTGCGCATCCGATTCTGACACGCACGGGAATTCCTGTACAAGATGGTCAACGATATACATCTGTGATCACAGAAGGCGGGCACCTCGACACCACTTTCTATGAGGAAACATTTGAAACCTTTGACACCAGCATCGACCAACGGCTTCAGGTGGGCCTAGACCATATGGGTACGAGTGGGTGAGGGCGAACATCAACCAACACACTTGATTTCCGGGTATAACACCTCCCCAAAACGCGACGTCAGTGAAACATTGGCCTTTTGCCGATTGCCGCTTTAGTTCGAGATTATGAACCGACGTCGATGGCGGGATAGAGTTCAGAGGCATGTCCACGACACAGGTAACGCCTCCCGAGGCGGCTTCGCGTAGATTGAGCAAGCAGGCGAGTTATCGGGTGAGGCCGACTGACCTGCTCTTGTTCCGGTCCAAAACCCTTCCCAATCAGTTCGGCCTGGCATCGTTGAGATGAACATCTAGCTCGCAAGGAACACGGGTACCAGGCTCGTTGAGATGAACATGACAGTCCAAGATTCCAGGTATAACTATGTTATCTTGCGCGTCAATCCACTTGTCGGGATCTGAGGTCGGATCTCGCGGACGCCAACCGAGTTCTATCGAGGTGATTTTACCAGAGGGAGCAATGGTGATTGTGGCGGGTTGAGGGTCGGGAGTGTCTGGGAGAAGGATGGATTGGCCAGTAACATATAGATTTCCATTCGTGGCCATGAGAGTACGAGAGTACGAGGAGGCAGCAATGAGGATCAGCCTGTGTCGATCGATCAAGATTTGTTTTGACACACACACCTCTTGAAACACACGCATCCGCGCTATTTACATAGGCCCAATGTCAGCGTGCCATCCTCGTACCCATGCCCGCCTCCCACCGTCCCCTCCCCACCGTCCCTGCTCTACGGCGCACCTCCCGCCCCCTCCCCTCAATTCCACGCGCCTTGTCGTGTAGGACATGCAAATCCTGTATAACCAGCTACAACGCGCTGCTTCCTCTCTCCGATGTCCGTCTCTCTCCCTGGCGCGTTAGTCCACACCTTTAACCGTCCATACCAGATACCACCTGAATCCCCTGGGTTTCGAGGCTTCTCCGGCAAGGCCTCCTTGTTCACCGACACGTGCGTCCCTCTTCAATCTTCTTCGTCCTTGTCCGACCGCCCTTTCAGATACAATGTGACCCTCTCCACCCCCAAGGTCGAGCTTATGGGGACCGGCGCCCACCTCCTCGCCGAAATAACTTGTTCCAAGTGCACGAGATACCTGGGTTACAAGATTGTGCGCGCTTTCGAACGCTCAGAGTCCTGGAAGGACAGCCGGTTTCTTTTGGAGCTCGCAGAGCTGGAGAATCCCTGGGACTCGTCGGATTCGGAGGACAGCATTTAGCTTACCACTGTACCATTAGCATTAATAAATCCAAGTGTACACTATGCAGTTGCTCTCCAAAATGGCCAAAAACCTGAAAAAGAATTGGTGAACGGTGATAGTTACGGAAACACCGTTTGATGGTGGCTGTTCGCCTTCGGAACCAAACACCGCGACCGTCTCCCCAATATTCATTCGACGCGTTCCTGCTACACGAAGGGAGTGGTCGCCGAGGACCGCAGAACAAGAAAATGCCGACCCCAGAGTCTCTTGATTCTCTTCTGTCTCCTGGCCCTGCAGCACCACAAACATTTCGACTGTCCGCACCTCCAAATCGCGATTCTGTCGCTACGGACGCCTCTGAATCCGACCTCTTCAATGACGTGGCCCTTGAGGACGAAGGCTTCTCCCCCATTGCTCTAACATCCGGCATGGATTCAGGGGAGCCTCCGGGTAGATCTAGGAGTGCTTCAGAGGCCTCTGTTACTCCAACATTTGCGGACGCGGTATGTTCAGCCGATGGTTTAATGAGGAATTCACAGAATTTGACGCTCTCAGACCAAGCCCTCCCACGAGAGGTCGACGTCGACAGCGACCGTCAGATCTGTCAATAACTTGCCCTTTATTCTGGCGCGGATAGAAACTCAGAAGCCGGATCCGGATACTCGACCAAACCGCTCCAGTGTTGACGGTCAACAACGGCTTCAAGAAGAATTCGCACGGAAACAGAAAGACAAGGACAAGGACATTGACGATAATGCAGCCCATGCCGCGATAGATTGGGGTGTGTATCCTTTTCAGAGTTATGTAACCCGCTATTTCTAACAGGAATAGATTTCTGGGGCGCTGTCATCTCTGGTAAGACTTGACCGACATGACCGGCATCCTCTCATGTTGTCCAGATTATCAGCAGTTCGCGTCGGAACGTCCTGAGGATCTGGCCCGGGCAATTGCAAAAGGCATACCAGGAACTCTGCGAGGTTCGCTCATCTCTATCGGTAATCGTCCGATTTTCACGGACCACTTGTTTCAGGCATGATGTGGCAATTAATGTACCCATCTCCTCCTGCTACGATTTCTTCACACTCATATTTGTGACACTGTACAGGGCCGCGTCCAAGGACCCCGAATTAGAAAGCGCGTATTTAAAGCTGTTGAAAGAAAAAAGTCCGCACGAGAAAGCCATAACACGAGATCTGGGCAGGTAGGATTGTAATCTAGACGACTATTAAGCCTCATCATCCCCAGAACCTTTCCCCATCACGATTTCTTCACGGATGGACAGGGTATTGGACAAGAAAACCTTTTCAACGTCTTGAAGGCCTATTCAATTTACGACGAACCTGTGGGCTATTGTCAGGGATTACCTTTCGTTGTTGCCATTCTCTTGCTAAACGTAGGTTCATATCTTACATTCAAGTCGCCCTCTGCTTGAATTTTATCTTGGTTCAAAGATGCCAGATGAAGAGGCTTTCAGCCTCCTTGTCAGGCTAATGCACGTGTACGACTTGCGGGGACACTTCCTTCCGGAAATGCCCAAATTACAATTGAGATTAGTGAGCATTATTTCTTCAACCACGTTTACCCGCTTAATCTTGCTCAGTTTCAGGTATATGGTAATTATCCTACCGTCGAAAGTTTACTGACACTATCCCACAGTTCGATCGCTTGATCGAGGAACTGCTTCCTGTGCTGCATGTCCATTTCCTACGCGAAGGCGTGAAATCTAGCATGTTTTGTTCGCAATGGTTTTTGACCATGTTTAGCTACCGGTAAGTCTCCCCAGTGGGTGGAAAGTATACCCCTTCAACTGTTTCTAGGTTTCCCCTGGACATTGTATTCCGAATATACGACAATTGTCTGGCCAGTGGGATCGAAGCAATTTTTGGATTCAGCGTCATGCTCCTCATGAAGAACGAAGATATTTTACTCTCCCTGAAATTCGACCAAATACTAGCGTTTCTGAACAATAAACTATTCGACCGCTACAAGGTAGGAGGTCACCCAGCAGTTTCCCCCCTTTGCTCCATTCCTTGTTGTCTAGATCGAACCCTCAGATGCCGAAGGGGACGGGGATAAACCGCGGTATCGCGTCGACGAGTTTGTGCAGGACGCGGTTACGTTGCGCATTACGCCTTTTATGCTGGATTCATACCGACACGAGTACGAAGATCTTGTGGTGCGTCGTCCCTGGCTTCTCCACTACGCAAATTAACTCGGGGGCAGCGCGAGACCAATAAACATGCTTTGGAGGTCGATGAACTCCGAAACAGCAACCGGGTGTTGTCGGCGTCTGTCAAGACTCTCGAGACGAACCTGGCTCAACTCAGTGACGAGCATGTACAAGTACTGGTGCGTACCCGCACCGATGCGTTCAATCCGAAACACTCAAGCGTTATACAGAACGAGCTGGTCAAGTCTCGACTACGGAATGAAGAATTAGAGGGGGAGCTTGTTCGATATAAGCTGTTGTGGGTACCCGTCTTACGAGTATCGTCCCATGGTTGATCCGTGCCTCCAGATATGCCGAGGCAATGCATGAAAATCAAGATGCACAGTCTTCACAACGGTCGGTCATTTTTCCTCCTGTCGAGACTTTCTGACACTCAAAACCGCTCAGAATATCGTTCTCTGGATTTTTCCGGAAGAGTGCTGGATAGAGTCGTATTTACAACTACATACTGTATTTCTAGTGCTCTCAACTTTGGTGTCCACTTCTTTTTTTTTTGCGACGTCCGGGCCGATCGTAACCGAATCTGTTGATCAAATAGTAAATTTCGCCTCCACCCAGTGTTACCGCGTCCACTACCAGTCTATACGCGTCCATTCGGGTCTTTCATTCGAGTTCTGGCCCTCGCCTTGGCTTTGGCTTCTCTCCTTTCTCTTGTGCCACGTCTTCACGTCAGACTGGTTCACGGCTACACTCCATGTCCACTTTGCGTCTATTGCGGCCCAATCTTCGCTCTTCGTTGCCTCCATTGTCGAGAAATCTGGTTCACCGATCCTTTCCTGGCTCGCGTGGTAATTCCACCCACTCTCGCGGCCCTCCAAAGCGCAACCCCTGGATTCTTTATCCGACGATATTACTTGTTACCGCCGGCACGGCATGGCTCGCATACAAGCCCGTCCGATACTCCGTTCTCGCGGGTCTCCGGTGTTATCGTGTCGTTGAGGCTGCGTCTCTTTGCGTCCTCGACTATAAATTCTCGCAATTGCCCAAAAGCGCGTCCGAGGGTGATAGACTTCGGTGCGTCCATATTGTTCTTTACTTATGCCCGCTCTTATTCGCTACCCTCAGGGCACTCTCTGAGTGCCATACGCGCTCTGCGCATCGTGTTCTAAAGGTAGCCCAGCAGACGCTACATGGACCTTTGTTTCTAACCTCAACGCAGGCTCTCTTGGCCAACGGCGGGATATTTATCAAGCTGGGTCAGCATATGGCCTCGCTCTTGGTACTCCCGAGGGAATGGACATCAACGATGCGGCCTCTGCAAGATGAATGTGAACCCACTCCGTACGAGGACGTGGCGGCCATGTTCCGCTCCGACGTTGGTGCCGACCTCTCAGAGTTGTTTGGTGAGAGGTTCTTGGGCTCCTACGTGACGTTTTGTTTTCTCAACAGTTTTCCTGCAGACGATTTCGACCCGGTGCCTATTGGGGTGGCTTCCCTGGCTCAAGTTTGTTTTCGCGACCGCTTGGGTCCATCAAATCTCACTTGCTTTAGGTTCACGTCGGACTTGATCGCAAAACGGGAAGACGCGTGGCCATAAAGGTGGGTCCATCTTTGAAGCTCTCCGAACGCAACTGGAGCTCCATTTAGATTCAACATCCGCACCTGGCTGAGTTTTGCGACATAGACATGGCCGTGGTCGAGTCGTCGTTGCGTTAAGCGATATGCCTCTGGTGTCGAACCACGTTGACGTCTTCCATCCAGGCTGGATTCGGTACTGGCTGCCAGACTTTGAGTTCTTTTGGTTATATGATGAGATGAAGACAAATCTACCAATAGGCATTTATCTTTTTGTCAACGCCTGCTGTGACGCTCAACCAAGGCCAGAGATGAATTTCATAAAAGAAGCGGAGAATGCGAACAAAACGCGGGAAGACTTTCGAGTTCGGAATCTTAGCACCACGCTGTACATCCCCGAGGTCATTTCGGCTACCAAACGGGTCCTCGTCATGGAATACATCGAAGGCGGCCGCGTCGACGACTTGGCTTACCTTGCAAAAGCAGGCATAAACCGTAACCAGGTTGCTCTGGAAATCGCCGCCATATTCAATCAGATGGTACTCCTCAACGGCTGGTTCGTTGGTATCTCATCCAAGTGGACCCTTCTCTGATTTCCTTTTTTCACGCAGGTTTCACGCAGATCCTCACCCAGGTAATAAACAAAACTTCGAATCGTTTGAGCAGACCACACGCTGAACCAACCCGCATAGGAAACCTCCTCATCCGTTCTGCACCGCCCGCCTCCAAATCGCCTCACAATTTCGAAATCGTCCTGTTGGACCATGGCCAATACTTTGATATCGATCCAGAACTACGCACGAATTACTCGAAACTGTGGCTTTCGCTCATTGCTCCAGCATCCCCTTCGACTCGCGCAGACCGCCGGAAATACGCGGAGCTTGTCGGCAACATTGGGCCGGATTTGGTCAGCCAAATCTTCACAGCCGATCTGGCAGCCTCTCTGACGGTGCACGCAGTATCCTGTGTTCGAGGCGGCGCTAACCGGTCGCGCTGCTTTGGAGGGTTCATGGGATGGGCCCGAACGTTCGGAACCTTTCAGACGTGGCTCAGGACTGATGGATATGACCCCGCAGTCAGAGGAGGAAAAGGAGGCCATTAGAGACGCTGTCATGTCTCAGGACGGCGTGTTAATGTCCGTCCTCGACGTTTTGCGGCGTGTGCCCAGACGAATTCTGATGATATTGAAACTGTAAAATATCTTCTTACCCTCCTGCGTGCCAGAAAGCTGATTTTCTCTAGAAATGATCTGACACGGAGCCTTGACCACGCACTTATGACGACGCATTCAAATGTATCCAAAGGTCCCTTATTTCCCAGCCGATAATTCCTAACCCATCCTTTAGATACGAATATTCCTAGTTTCCGCCAAGTATTGTACACTCGCTGTCTGGAAAGATGATCAGCGACGTCTTATCGACGAGATGCATGACCGAGGCTTCCTTTCACTCGGTGTTCTAGTCCGATATCTTCAGTGCTGGTGGTAAGATGCTCACGTCCTTACTAGTAAACCAGCTAATTGGTTGAGAAGGAAATATCGGAAAACGTATAGCCAAATGGTGGTGCTGGAACATTTCTTGGATTTACAGGCCTTTGGTGTGAAAGGCCGCGCGTGGATGAGAGGGCTGTGGGCAACCAAGAGATTGCATGGTGCACAAGATGCTGCAGCGGGTCTAACATAGTACTTGACATTAATAGTATACACTGACATTAATAGTATACACAAAACACGGTACAATTGCTTTCAAGTTTTATCGTTCACTTTTTGCTTATTTTGGCGATCAGCCCATCCAGCGTCGAGGTGACTTGCTTCAACTCTTGCCACTGTTCCTCTGTCAACGAAGAGCCGTACGACGTGAGCTGTGTGCGCACCTGCTCAACCGATAATGAGATGCCTTTCTTCCCAGGTTTGAGTTCACCGGTCTCCTACAAGCAGAATAAACAGGCGTCGACGACCAATGAGCACAACGAGACGTACCTTGTCGGTATAAAATTCACGGATGTCGATCAACGTGCTGCCTTTGAAGCTCCTGACAGTCGCACGCTTGCTCTTGCCCAATTCAATGAATTTTTCGCCCTCGGATGAGGTTTGAACTTTGGATTCTTCCTCCACTTCCTTTGTGCAAAGATTAGTACGTGAACAAAGGGCAGGGCCACCGTACTTCGGTCTTCAGCTTGTACTTGGTCGGCTTCTTCACGGTAATAGGGACCTCTTCTTCAGAGTCTAATTCATCGTGCTCGGCCGCCGTTTTCTCTGCCACCTTTGCCTTCTGTGTTGAACTTTAGTACTCCAGAGAAAACAGTTCTTGGCTGCATTCCTTGGATGGCTTGGAGCGTGGCTTGTCAGGCTTGACGTCCTCCGTGTCGCTGGCAGTCAAAGATTTGCGCTTCATTTAATCGGTGGACGTGAGAGGGAGAAGGTCGGCGGACGCGTTTCGGACGCGTCAGGTCACGTCAGTCACACACCCGAGTCACCGATTGTTGAGGTTTATTGAGCAACAGCCTTTAAGCTGTGGCCGCGTCAACGCACCTCTCAGTCTCTTGATCGACCTACGCTTTCAGTTGGGTCTCTGAACTTTTTCTCGCCGACTACGTCGCGGGAAAGATGAAGATCCTTCACAAATCGAAGAGGGCGGTTGCTCCGGTGCGCCCTGGAATCATATATTATTGAAACTTCCTCATTCGGGTTCACCAGCCCTCCCAAGTAGCGGAGCTTATAACACGTCTCCTCAACACCCCAAACGACGACCTCTCGCAGGTCCTTTCCGAAATCGAGACCTGGAAATGGCCCCGCTCCGACCTAAATGCTTGGATCAAGGTCCTCAATAAATTCGACGCCATTTTGGAGGAGGTAATTCGCGACTATCAAGTCGACAAACTACAAGTGAACGTGTTCACTCCTACCACCAAAGCCACGCTCTGCGAGATTCTCAGATTCGAGCGATTACTGTTGGAAAACTCCACCAACAGAAAGATGTTTCATTCATACGATGTTAGTTTCCGTTCCTTAAATTTGTTCTCTCTGACACCCTCATCCAGCGGCTCAACAGCCTTTTGTTCACCCCAGATCTGGACGTTCTGATCCTGACTCTGAACCTGCTGCTCCGACCGTCGCAGCAATACTCGGCTCAGCCCTCGGTCTCTCATGCGCTCAACATTTCGACTCCTCGACTGCAATCACTTGCGAAACGCTGGCCTCATTTGCGTGAATATGGCGTCAGTCTCGTCGACTTGGCCAGTCGCCACGGCGCTTCGGCCGTTGATGCTCTCCCAGCCGAGGCCCGTGAAGTGCAGTTTAGCTTCTACAGGACGGACGAGAGCGGACGGAATGATCAAGACACTAGGATGGATACCGATCCAGAGCCGCCTCAGAGCTCACCGCGCAAGATCCCTACACATACTGCCTCGAGCGCTGTCAGCATTCACATCGACAATGCTGCCCTCCAATCGAAGAGTGATGTCGACATTCTAGCCGATATTATCGAGAAATACTCCGTGCCCGAGACCGAGAAGTTTGAGCTCATGTGTCGCACCCGAGCCGCTATCGTGTTGAAGCATGGTAATGAGGCCGAGAGAGAGAAACTCGTGGTGGTCCGTCTCCTCGCAATCGCCATCTTCGGGCACACCCACCCAGAGACTCAAGCGACCTCCTCGCTCTTTCTCTACGAGCCTGATCTGATCAATCATATCGCCGAGTTGCTGCAGATCGACAAGGACGTGCCCGTGTCGGTACAGACGGCGGCCATCGCCGCTCTCGATGCCTTGGCACACTACCGCACTCGAATTCAGGAGGTTCTTACCTCCATCAATGCCGGTGTGAACCACGGCATATTGATGGCTTTGATTCGCAAAACAGCTGTGGACGTCGCGAACCCCGAATCCACCCTTCCGCACTCGTTCGCGGAGGCTCTTCTGTCTTTCGTAACGTTTATTGCGTCGCACGCATCCGGCGGGAATATGGTGGTCGGCGCTGGGCTCATACCACTACTCATCCAGCTGATAGAGAACAAACTTCCGCACCGCTTGCCACTGGTGTCTAAGACCATGCAGTTGGTGGATAACGTCCTTTATAGCTTTACGAACGCCTTCCAATTGTTCTGTGCGTCTCGTGGTGTGGAGGTGCTCGTCGAGAGGATTGCAGTGCGCCCATTATCTACCTTTGACTTCGTCCACTAATTCCTCGGCCTGCTTAAAAAGTATGAAATCGACCTGGACCTCAAGGAATACGGTAATGAGCAAAGGTCGCGTGAGATATATGGGGCACATGGTTCGGTTGCAATGTCTTTCTCCCGCATGATCTCACTCGTATTTCCCAGGGGACCTGCCAGTAGCTCGCGCTGCTATCCTGAAGCACGTCTTGCGTTCTATGCACCGAATGATGCAGTCCTCGGGGACGGCTGAGGGGCTCCGTGGCCTCATCGACACGTCTATTCTCGAGTCGATTAAGAAGATCATCAAATACCGGGGGCTCTTTGGGCCGACAGTAGTGCCGCTTGGTAGGCGGATGCTCGTACTGTTGAGACCTTTTCTGACTGATTCGCAGCCATCAACATCATGGCTACATTCATCCACAATGAACCCACGTCGTTGGCTATCATCCAGGAGGCAGGATTACCCGAAACCTTCTACACGGCCATTGAAGTTGGCCTAGAACCCGCCATTGAAGTAAGTTTTTCTGTAATTCATTGTTTCGCTTACACATACCTCTAAAGGTCATCCAAGCCATCCCCAATGCAATCGGGGCATTGTGTCTCAACGACGTCGGAGCAGCGCAACTTGCATCCCATCCAAGTATTCTTCCGGCCATTTTCTCCATCTTTACATCCGACCGCCATCTCAAGGTCCTCCTCGACAAGGAAAATGCGGGTACTGATTGGAACGACGGTTGACGAGCTGATTCGGCATCACCCTTCCCTGAAGGTACCTGTTTTCGAGGCCTTGAAAGCGACTCTTGCCAAGATCGAAGTTCTGGGAAACGCATACGTCGTACCCCCGGAGCTCCAGCAATGGTACCAACTGGTCGGGGTCGGTGCCGTTCCAAGTGACAATGGCTCGGACGGCGACGTGCCAATGGAGGATGTGTCGAGCGAGATGCCGTCCGCGTCTGAAAAAGATGACGCAAGCCCACCGAGTGGCGAAGATTCGCAGCCGAAGGCGCACGACAACAATGTTGTGTCGTTTATCGACATCGTTCTACGTGTATGTTTCTTTGCGGTTGTTGTTCTTCGTCATTGACATCGCGCTTAGTTTCTGGAGGGCCTGTTCCAACATACGCCGCACTGCAAGGATTTCATCACGGCTGCGGATGGCCTTTCACAGCTCGGTAGGCTTACAAGCCTGCCGTGCATTCCCTATGATTTCGCCAATAGTGTCGCTTCCGACTCCATGGTACAAGTCATGCGGACGATGTCTGAAGTCACGACTGCGGAGACCCTCGCGCACCTGTCGAAATTGGTGAAGGAATCACTGGACGCCACCAAAGATTTCTGGGACTCTATCGAGGAGGGCTCGAAACTGCTTCCACTGGTCGACATCCCAGGCACGTCGTTTTACGTCCACTTGGCACCGAACACGTCGCTTATATTCTTCCAGCCGGGCAGGAGCTCGCGGGCAACATCACTTTTCGTGGTTTGGTCACCCTGCACATCCGTATCACTTTACTGTCCGACGTTTTCGCCACCGCCGGCTATGCTCATGGTCGTGCAGCAATCGGCCTGCTTCAGACATTCATGAGTAATACCACCCCTGATGTGGTGAAGAATCTGGGATCTCTCCATCGTGCCACCATCTGGGAGAACATTGTCCTGAAGGCCGGTCTGATATCTAAAGGAATCGATGTCGCAGCCACACCGGGGTCATCACCTCTGGAGGCGACGCCAGAACAATCCACGATCCCCTTACCGGATCCGGACGTTGCAACGATGGATGCTCCGAACGGCATTCAACCTGAAGTGGCCGACCCTCTTCCGTCAGCCGGCGACTCCAAGTTGGACAGTCGCCAGCACAACGCTGCTGCTCTCAAGCATTTGACGCATGGCCTTCCGAGCTCCCTGGCACCGTTTTTTCAAGGTAAGAGTACATTTCATGCACAGACTTCGTCGCTGATGTTTGCCGCAGCGATGGTCAAGATGTTCCATGCCCGACGCAATCCCGATGCTGCTCAGAAGAAGCAGATCACCGAATCCTCGAATGTCATCGCGGAGATCATGGTCGAGCATCTCAACATGAAGGATTTCAGTGAGTCTGAAGTGCTCTTTGACCGAGTCATGCTAATGTAGCACTTCCAGACGATAAGCCCTCGGTATTTGCGTACTACACAATCATGCTTGGATTGCTCACGATTCTTCTCATCGACGGTAAGCCAACAAAGAAATGTTTATGGATATCTGCTAATATCCCGCTCAGAGCGTACAGCGAGTAATACTCTGCACACTGTACAAGTCTCCGCTCTCTACCAGGCCGCTGGTTTAGATGCGACATTCAACGTCTGTCGAGCATTCATGGCGACGATTGATTCGGTCATGCAGCTACGTACCGAAGACCGTTCGGAATTGCAGAAACAGGAACTGGTGCATGCCTACGGGGGCCTCAAAGTGGCGCTGCACCTAATTCACCCTCTGATCTCTTCCAAACCCCTCTTCGACTCTGGCCAGACCCTCCTCCTCACTACTCGTGATAAAAAGGATTCAGATCCGGGATACTTTGAACCGCACAATTTCCTTGTCAAGCTGCGTCTTGCTGCGCTGCCGGTCTTGCGTGGCCTTTGGGAGGCATCTTGGCTGATTTCGGCGCCGCTCAGCGTCAGCAGATCGATTGTTCAAACTGTCCTGGAACTCACGAACGGGGAAGGAGAAGAAGTGAAAGGGGAAACGCCGGGCGAAGCTGGGTCGACCGGCATTCCGCGTCCGCTTGGGGCAGATGAGGGTCGCATTCGACAGCTCACCGACATGGGGTTCCCGCGCTCGGCAGCAGAGCGTGCACTGGCTCGTACTCAAAACAACCTCAACGCTGCTACGGAGCTCTTGCTCTCCCACCCTTTTCCGCTTCCTCCTGATCCCGTACCTGACCCGGAACCAGCCGAGATTGATCCGGTGCATGCCGTTGATTCGGTCCAAATAGAAGCAACTCCCGTCGATCCCATTACGGTCGACTCGACTGAAATTCCGGCCTCGACTTCGGAGGTTCAGACCGTTACTGCAGAGCCCGTTGGAAAGACCGCCGACCAATGGCAAACAGAGCTGGACGAGGCTCGGGAGCCCCTTCGTGCCGGTATCAGCCGCCAAGCGTTGCTCCTCGTTGACGAACACCTCTCGCTCATATTCCATCTGCACGCGGCGTTCATTCGTCCCGCCAACGCTCACCAGCAGCAAGCAGTACGAGACCTCGTCGACGACATCAAGGACTTCTCTCCGTTCGCATACGATGTGCAAGAGCAACCTCTCGCCAACAGGTGTCGGCTTCTGGCACTGGTTCTGTGCGAGACGCCGTCGTCCCTCAGCACAGAGCTAAGAGTGACTCTGATGGACAGTCTGCTCGCTTTGCTGCTCTCTAACCCGGTCAATCCTGACCCGCTGCATGCGTCTGTTCCCCGATGGCTTGCTGCCCATCTTCTCGTGACAGAGGCTTTATTCACACTTGCGGATGAGCCACGGGCCATTTCATTACCAAAGGAAGAAGAGCCCATCGTCGCAGAGGACATCCCCACCGGTCCGCTCCTTACCGAGGCGCGGGGCATCGTATTCGACTTCTGTTTGCGCCTCCTCGCAATTCCCAATCTACCCAACGACGAGCTTTTATCGACCCTTCGGCTCTTCGTCCTCCTTACCAGAGACCATGAGGTGGCCGCTCAGTTTGTGAAACGAGATGGTTTATCCCTCGTCTTCCGCCGCTTGAAAGCCTCCGCTGTAAACGGCAGCTCGTCGTACATCGCCACCATTCTTCGGCACATCGTGGAGGATGCCCCAACAGTCCAGAGCATAATGAAACAGGCCATCAAGCGCTACTTCTCCCAGCCGCGAACAAATGTAGTCGAGGCCGCGACCTATGTTCGGAACTGTAGTGCAATGGCCCTACGTGACTCCCGGACCTTCATCAGCGTCACTGATTCGCTGTGCCAATTGGTCTCCCCATTCTCTTCCGCTCAACACCTCAAATTAAAGGCTCCCTCGGAAGAGAAAACCGTCGGCAGACATGGTTGGGCCCGAAGTCGAGATGCAGGTGGATAATACGGCCGCCTCTTTGTCGAACCCTAACGACTCATTCGAGCCCGTTGTTCATTTCCTCATCGCTGAGCTGATGCGATCGACGAAGGCCGACCCTGTCTTGGATGTTGTGACCGATGTTTCCTCAGCCGGCGCAACCTCAGCAGCAGACCCGACCCCACCAGAACCGCCCGTCGCTTCGGCTGATGTTCAAGCTGAACCCCCCGCTGATCCAGCGTTGAAGGACCGGTACCAGTATTCGTGTTTCCTCATGCAGTGTCTCACGGAACTGCTCTTCTCATACGACTCTTGCAAGCTGGCTTTTTTGTCGTATTCGAACAAAAAGAAGAGTCAGGCGACCTCCAAAGAGATTCCCGGCAAATTCAGATCCACGACGCTGCACTTCCTGTTGTCCGACCTTATTTCCTTCGAGACCATCAACCCCCAACCAAACTCGGACGGTCGCGATCGAATTACAGTCTGCAACTGGTCCATGTCCCTCCTCGTCGCGCTCTGCGTAGACACATCGTCAACGCACGAACTCAAAGAGGTCTCTGCTGAGCTAGTGTCGGTGCGCAAGTTTGTTCTTGAGGCCATCAGCCGTGCCATCAAGGATTTGTCAGCGACTGAGAGTGTTGAGAGTCGCTACGGCCGGCTGCTCGCTCTAGCAGATCTATGCCATCGGCTGCTCACTGTTCGATTCAACACAAGTTCTAGGAAGCACCCAGACGACACTCCGACCCACATTGCCAAGGTTATGCTGGAGAAGAATTTTGTCGCGACGTTAACGACCGCCTTGTCTGAAGTCGATCTCAACTATCCGAATGTGCGCGGACTTGTAGCCTCGATTCTCCGGCCGTTGGAATATCTGTGAGTGAAGCGAAACTTCATGGCATTGACTTACCCCGTGCAGCACCAAAATCGCGATAAAAATGAGCCGGACGTCCAACCGGAACAAGGACACCGCGGAGGGGCAGAAATCCGAAACTGCATCCTCCAGTTCTGAAGACGATGATGACGAGGAGATGCAAGACACAGGGCGGGAAGAAACACCAGATCTTTATCGCAATTCAGCTCTTGGGATGTACGGAGGCGTAAGACACAACTACCCTCCCGCATAGCATGGAGGTTGACGTTTTACAGGAGATGGAAGACGTCCACTTCACGGCGGAAGACGAAATGGGCGAAGACGAGGAAGACGAGGATGAAGATGTCGAAATGGATTTCGGCGAAGAAAACCGGCAGCGAGGACACCTCGAACACTGGGGACGAGGGGGAGGATCTTGAGGACCCGACTCGTCAGCCCGGTGAGGTTTGGAACACAGAAGAGGATGAGGACGATGAGGACGACGAGGAAGAAGATCTGGTCGAGAACAACGAGGAAGACGATGAAGAGGATGATGAAGGCGACGGGAACGAGCAAATCGAAGGCGTTGAGGGGGACGAAGGCGACGAAGAAATGATGTGGCAGGTACGTGCTAGTCATCACATGTTTGCGATAACTGCTCATATATGACTAGGACATCAATCCCGACGAAGCGCGGGGAGCTGTGGATGAAGGAGACGAGGACGAAGATACTGGAGGTCAGTTCGAGCTGCATGTCTGGAATTCTCGCTAATCAAATCGCAATCAGGGCCCATTCAAATTGTCCATACCGAGCAAGAAGACGAGCCAGAAATGGTCTCCGAAGACGAGTCAGTCATAACCACCTTTTTTGTTTTCTTTCCTCAATATCTGCAGGTTCGGCAATGATATTGCTGTCCTGGATCCTCGCGGTATTTCCGCCGAGGACATCTTTGGCTTTGGGGACTCTTTCATCAATGCGAACGGACGTGATGGTGCCGGGTTTTTCGTCCCTCGAAGACATCGCGGAGCAGGTCAGTCTATTCCTTAGTATCTTCTCTCTCGCTTATCATTATCCTGCCGCAGTGGACGACAACGTCCAATTATTTGGTCGAGGCAGAAAACGGGCCAGTTCCCGCCCCAGAGGCAACCACTCACCCCCTGCTACTCGATGCCTCTGCTACAGCTCGTGTCCCCCCCTGTTCAGACCCGCAATTCCCGTCAGCCACAACGCATCGTCACAGGAGGCTCTGCGGATTTGCTACAGACTCTCGAGGACCTCATTGGGGGAGGAGCGGTTCAGCTTTTCCAACATGTCATGACACGTGGTCGGGGAGGCGGCGCGCCAGAGACCATACGTCTTGATGTCCCTGCCGCAGCGTTGGGTGGATTCCTTCAACAGCAGCGCCGGGGCCCCGGCGGGATCTCCGCCGCCGTACGCGTTGTAGAGCGGACGCCGCGGCCAAACCAGACCCCCGCCACAGGGCCGCGAATTAGATCCTTTGCTCACATTGCAACGATGGGCGGAGGAAGTCAAGATACTGCACGGCGACTTTGTGATGGAACGTGTGGGCAAGCTTGCTAATCATGTCTCCCTGGCGCTGCTTCCAGCTGCCGTGAAAGCGGCGAAGGAGGCTAAGATTATTGAGGAGCAGGAAGCCGCCCTCCGTCTCGAGGCGAAGGCGAAAGCGGAGGCTGAGTCAGCAGCAGAGGCCGAGGCTGCTCTAAAGGAGGCGTCGGCTGCAGCGGAGGCGGAAGCAGAAGCGAAGGCAACAGTAGCGGAAGATGCTCCCCAGGAGACGACCAACCAAGAGCCTCCGGTCGGGGAAGTCGACGAGCATAGTGAGATCGAAACGACAGTGCCGCCCAGCACAAGTGCCGCGCCGGACAATATCATGGAGGACGGCAATCCCGCTCTCACCGACTCCAACGACGTGGATACCGATATGGGTGATGCTACCCCGCCTCCTCCTCCTGCTGTTGCTAGCGATTGCAGAAGTTTCACCCTCTCCGATCCCCTGATGCAACTCCGGCCGACACTCTCCGCAGCGGCAGAGAAGAGAGTGGGCCTTCAGGCTCAGCAAGTACCGGGACCCAGCACTGTTCAGCGCGTTACAGTCATGATTCACGGCAGTGCAGTGGACATCACGGACACTGGGATCGACCCCACGTTCTTGGAGGCTCTTCCGGATGACATGAGAGAGGAAGTTCTCAATCAGCATGTTCGGATCAACGTGCATCCCGGATCGAGCGTCCTCCGGATTCCCAAATCAGTACCGAATTTTGGACGCTCTACCTCCTGAAATTCGAGCCGAGATCATTCAGCAGGAGGCGATTGAACGTGCTCGGCGGCAAGCAGAAGCGGCCGGGCCGGCGGGCCGCCCCAGCCGAAATTGATCCTGCAAGCTTTATCGCGACTCTCGATCCCACTCTCCGCCAAGCTGTACTTCTTGACCAAGATGACAGCTTCATCCAAACGCTCCCTTCACACATGATCGCAGAGGCCCGGAGCGTATCGTGAGGGTCGGGGGGGGCTCGTCGACAAGCACCAGGTCGTTCCTCAGGACCGAGGGCTTTGACCGGTGCCGCTTCGGGCTCCTCGGCTCCTCGCAAATTCGTCCCTCAACACGATGCTATCCAGCTCCTCGACAAGCCCGGAGTTTGCCGTTTTGGTCCGATTACTCTTCTTTCCACAAGTGCTGCGGAAAACACTCTGTTCAAAGTCCTTGTCAATCTTTGCGAGGAATGCCAAAACGAGGACGGAGCTATTCAATTTACTCTTGAATATCCTCCAAGATGGCACCGGGGATTTGGGCGCGGTCGACAAGGGTTTTGCCCAGATGTCATTCCGACAACTCCAAGCCCCAAACCCCCAAGTCGGACCGGGAAGCAGAAGGCGGGGTCAGATTATTTCACAGCACTTGCCTGCCCAAACCTCCAAGATGAAGTTGTTCCTGATCTCATAGCCCAGCGCTGTCTTGAGGCGTTGACCTACATCGTTAGCCGCAAACGAGCTGTCGTCTCTGTTCTTCCTGACTGAGCAACGAGGTTCCTGTCGGCCTTCGCAGGATGCGCGTCGAAGGAAGAAAGGCAAGGGAAGGAACCGGGCAAGTTCCCCAAACACCACCTATCCCATCGTCCTCCTCCTCGGACTTCCTTGATCGACAGTCCCTACTCAAGACGACCGTCCATCCTGGAATCTGTTGTCGGACTCCTGGCTTAACCGTCACGAGGACCTCTCGCCCGCACGAAGGACAAGAAGCTCGAAGCTGACCCTCCCACCAGAGCAGGCACAGAACCTCCTATGGTCGCGACCGTCTGTGGATGCTGAGTCATCCAAGTCATTTGAAGGCCGTTGAAAACTGTGAGTATCATATCATGGTGAATAAGTCATTTGTTCAGCTGCTGAATTTTTGCTCACTAGCGGCGAGCACTGCGGGCAGCAGCAGCGACCAATACGTCCAGCGGTGAGCCATGTTTTCCAGCAGCGGCGACCGATGTTCCGGCGGCGACCGATATGTTCTTCGGCGGCCGACGATGCATTGTTTCTTCCGGCGGCGACCGATGTTCCAGCAGACGCGAACGATGCTCCAGCCGCCGTGAACGATGCTCCAACAGCGCCATCGAGTTGGTCTTGCAGCGGCGACCAACGCTCCCGCATCCCCAAAAGACTATGACCATTGAAGCGGAGGAAGAACGGATACTCCCTCGCGACTCCCTCCCCAGATTCCTCATCCAGTTCTCCGGACTCATCGTCAATATCCTGACCATCGGTGAATGTTCTGGGAGGACATTTTCAGCAAAGCCTGGCTCTAATCCAGCATCTCTCCTACATTCCCGATGCCAGGGATGTCATCGCCCAGGAGCTAAAATCCAAGGCCCAGGAGTTTGGGCTCGGCCTTTATTCAGATTCTAGACGAATTAGCGGCCGACCTCCGAGGGTCAGAAGGCATGTCATCGTTGGTTCTGTCGCGTCCAAATTCTCCCCCGCCTCATCAGTCCAGGCCAAGCTCTTGCGAGTGCTCAAGACCATTGACTACATGTATTCGCCCAAGTCGTTGGCAGCTCTAGCTGGAGCCGGGGAATCTGATGCCGACAAAGTTCAAGACATCTACGAGTCATTCCGATTCACGCCACTGTGGAGGCGATTTGGGAGATTGCTTGGCCATTGTCGAGGGAAAAAAACCGGCCACGGAGCATGTCGCTACAGTACTGCTTCCTCTGATCGAAGCATTAATGGTCGTCTGCAAGTACGTCGGCCTCCAAAGCGTCTTCTACCAGCGCAGGCACGTCTGCTCCGTGCCTCGGCCTCCCCGAAATCGCCCACGACCCCCAGAGAGTCAATGGAGGACTTGTTCGTCACTTTTACGGACGCGCACCGCAAAGTGTCTCAACTTGATGGTTCGCAATAATCCATCTCTGATGAGCGGCTCGTTCTCGCTCTTGGTCAACAACCCCCGAGTTCTCGACTTTGACAACAAGCGGAACTATTTCACGCAACAGCTGCATCGACGTCCTAATTCTCGAGACCATCACGGGACCCTCCAGTTGAACGTTCGCAGAGCCCGCGTCTCTTGAGGACAGCTTCCAGCACCTTCAGCTGGAAAGACTGGAGACCAAATCAAACACGGCAAGGCTCAGCGTTCGCTTTTATGATGAGGGGAGGTGTCGACCGCCGGCGGAGTTAGAGTAACACGAGAATGGTTCCAGATTCTCGCCCCGTCAGATGTTCGACCCGAACAATGCCCTTTTCCAGCCCTGTGCGGCCGACAGGACTCACTTATCAGCCCAACAAAAACTCGTGGGTGAACCCTGAGCACCTCTCGTTCTTCAAATTCGTCGGCCTGTGTGATTGGGAAAGCCTCTACGACGGCCGACTACTGGATGATTATTTCGCTAGGAGTTTTGTACCGGCAATTATTGGGGAAGCCCGTGGACTACAAGGACGTCGAATGGGTCGATCTGAGTATTTACAACTCGCTTTGCTGGATCCTCGAGAATGACCCCAACTGCCTTGGATCTCACCTTCAGCGTTGAAGCGGACGAAGTAAGTAGCGTCGATTTCTTTGTTGCTCAACTTGACTGACCTTGTCATCAGTTTGGCGTAAACCGCATCGTTCCTCTGAAAGAGGGAGGCGAGATTCTACCTGTTACGCAGGAGAACAAGAGGGAATTTGTCCAACTGTCCGCTCAATACCGCCTATACTCGTCGATCAAGGACCAGATCGAGAACCTTTCCACCGGTTTCTATGAAATTATACCGAAGGAACTCATCACGATCGTATGTCCCTTGCTCATCTTCGCCTTATTCCAGCCCCCTGATATTTCCTCCAGTTCAAACGAGCAAGAGCTCGAGCTTTTGATCTCTGGGACACCGGGACATTGACGTCGACGAATGGCGCGCTGCGACCGAGTACAACGGATACACCAGCTCGGATCCTAATATCGTCTGGTGGTGGCGTGCGCTCAAGTCCTTCAATCGCGATGAACGGGCCAAAGTCCTCAGCTTTGCGACTGGCACGTCAAAGGTCCACTGGGAGGATTCACAGATCTGCAGGGCGTACAAGGCGTGCAACGTTTCTCCATTCACCGCGCATATGGCGATGGAAATCGGCTGCCGCAGGCCCACACATGTAGGTCGCATTGAAATCTCGCCGTTTCTCAAACTCATCCATCCTCTAGGCTTCAATCAAATTGACCTTCCACAATACTCATCATACGAAATGTTGCGGCAGCAGCTTCTGTTGGCCATCATAGAGGGAGGCGAAGGCTTTGCTTTCTCGTGAACGACGAACGCTACTTTTGAATGCAAACACATTGTAATACTCACCCGCAATATACTCTATACTCTTTTCTCACTCTGTAAAGAAGCCCCCTGACGTGTACTGCCACTGATGGAAGCCATGGTCCGGCTTGAGAAATGACCGAGACCGGAGACCGGTTAGCGTTTCGTTAGAACCTGAACTCTACCACCGCCATGAAGGCCTTCGTCGTCCATAAACATGCCCACCCCTCCAACATTCCCCTGACCACAGATTGGCCTGTCCCCCCCCCTTGAACGACGGCGAGATCATGGTCGACGTTTACTCGGCCGGCCTCAATTTCTTTGACGTAAGTAATGTAGACTCAATATCACTGTCGCGTTCTTGACCCTTCCTCAAGATTTTGCAAGCTCAAGGGAACACCAGTCCAAACCTCCACTTCCTTTCACTCTAGGCTCGTTTTATCTCTCATGTTTGGCGTGATTCCTGAGGATATCTACTCAGGCTCCGAATTTGCGGGCAAAATATCCCATGGCTTTCCCTCTCCCAGCCAGTATGTCAAGTATCTCTCAGTTTTTACAGCAGCGACAACGATTCCTCCCCCAAGATTGTCCCTTTAAGCCCTGGCGACAGAGTATTTGGGGCCGCTCTTGTCCGTAGTCTTTGGTCCACAGCCTGGCCCGTCGTATCTCATCCAACTATAGGGCAGCTACGCCGAGAAAGTCGCCGTCAAACTGGATTCAGTCATGCCGCTTCCGGATTCACTTACTTTCGATCAAGGCGCAGGCATGTCCGTCAAAAATATCGGATGTCCGCTCGCTCACACCATCCACAGGATTGTTTGTTACTTGGCCCACCAGCTATGAGGCATTGGTCGGACGAGCGAAGCTCCAAACCCGGTTCGTGACCAAACCGTCGATTCTCCCTCGCTCATATCATTCACCAGGTGAATGGGTTCTGGTTACCGCCGCCGCGGGTGGAGTGGGACTGGCAGCGACACAATTAGCCAAAGGCCTTGGCGGTAAAGTAATTGCGGCAGCGGGCTCGCAGGAAAAACTCGACATTGCGAAAAACATGGGGGGCCGATTTCACTGTGGACTATACGAAACCTGGATGGCAGAAGGAAGTCCTCAGCATCACGAATGGCAAAGGGGTCGACGTTATTATGACCCTGTGGTACGCTCACAGCTTGAACTATATTCTTTTCGTTTACACACAACTTCAGGGCATGATTACAGGTATCCCTACTCTTTTATTCGATGTTCCGACTCTCATCAAACCCTGGATAGACTGCCTGAAATGCATCGCCTGGAAGGGGAGGGCTATCGTTGTGGGATTTGCCGCAGGGACTGTTGAAAGGTAATCACTGATCTGAACGTTCACACATCGACCAATAGCTTTCTAGGTGCCTATGAATTTGGTGCTCCTCAAAAACATATCCATCGTGGGGATCCACTGGGGTGCATATCATCGTACGACGAACCTTTGACCTGATACGACGCTTTCGCTCACTTGAGCTTTTTTCTAGAGCGAGAGCCTGAACATATGCCGACCGTGTATCGGAGTTTCCTCGAGTAGTTTAGGTCCCTCTATTCCACTGGGAGATTAATTATGCTCTATTTCAGCCTGCTAGAATCCGGTCGCGTCACTTCTCCCGTCGTTTACCGAGAGTATTCAAGCTCGACAAGCTGGTAGATGGTCTCAGTGCACTGGAAAACCGGAAGACATGGGGGAAAGCCGTTGCCAGAGTCAAGGATGAGGAACGAGTTGTAAAGGCGCGACTGTGAATTATTCTTAGCATAAAGAACGATTGATGTGATGCGGAGTGTACGCCGAGTGGCGGTGTTAGAACCCCATACTGTTCACGCAATGGGCAAACGGAAATGGTACGTCGTTACAAGGGGACTCGGTGTCGGCGTTTTCGAAATGGTCAGTCAGGCTCAGTCCCCCGTCGTATCTCCCGCCGAACTAACGCTGTTGAACGCAGGCTGCAAGTATCACCACTGGTGACCGGAGTTTCTGGAGCTTTGCATCAAAGCTTCCCCACTGAGGAAGAGGCGTATCGCATGTTCGATGAGGAACAGAGCCGAGGGAATGTCAAAATCATACCAGCACACCGTTCAACCGCGTCCCCAAAGTTCGGCAGCTCCTCAACCAAATCTTACCCCGCCGGAGCCACCCCATCCTTCCCCACCGCAGCAAAATTTCGCTCGTTCGCCACCGCCACCTCGGCGGTCGCCGCGACCCACCGAGATTTGCGCGCGACACTGGCCACTCACAGCCGACTTTGAACACTCCGACCAAAGTTGCGGTCAAAAGCGAGGTCGTTGCCTCCTCCCCTTCTCTTTCCCCCTCCTCCTCCTCCCACAGGTGTAACACAGGTTATTTCCTTATCATCTTCGTCGTCTGGCGGCCTTTCACCCATCGCCCTCCGGGAAGACCATACGGTCTGGACTCGGATGACTCAGTGCGGCGCGTCTCCTCTGCCGATCTTTCGAGTTTTCCTAGTCCTCGCTTTGTGGCTGCTTCGTCCCAGTGCCGCAAGAACCATACAAATTAACGTCACATTACCTCCGCACTGTGGTTGCGGGCACGCAGCCTCTGAGTCTGATGGCACAGAGATATTAAATTCCCTCTCTCGCTCTCTTCAAATGGCGGGCCTTGGTGGGGACCCTCACATATCCCGCGTAGCCGATCCTCGTTCTCCATTCACACAGCATGGGTTAGTCCTGCCTCATCGTCACGGTGGTTTCCCGCTAATGTATATCGCAGTCTTTCATCTCGGCGACCTTCTCCCCGAATGCCAGGGCCCAGCGTGTTATTCCAGACATGAGTGTCGTTCAGCCTTCCTCCAACTTAGTGCCTTTGTCTTTATAAAATTGCTTGTCTTTGGTTTGGATTTTTGTGCGGAGCAGAGAGCGGAAACAATTTGTTTACGACGGGGACCGACCGCGATGGCCGAGCGGAGTTTAAAGGCTCGGACAAGTGATTTAACGTGGGCGTGGGAATGTATGGGGCCGCCGCCAAACATGTCGGAAAGCTCTCGACTCTTCAATTCTTCGTCCGGTGGCTCGCCGCTTTTGTCCGAGACACCATTCTTCCCTTCTGGCTCTAGCTTGTCTTCCCTTACCGGACCTGGGGGCGATGACCTCTCCATATCCGAGTTGTCACTCTCGGACAAGCCCGCAACAGGTGAACCATCATTTGCGGAATTAGTGTTGCATCCTCATTTCAGAGTCTGAGGAGAATCGACCATGA